>PVKP010037591.1:0-21523 GCA_004027715.1 Plecturocebus donacophilus | reverse complement strand
AAGAAGAAGCAGCAGCAAGTCTCAGGTGTGTAAACAAATGGCAATGACCACAAGGGATAGAGGAAGCTTAGGGCCTGCTCCCCAAAACCTTCTCTATCTCCCATCCCCTAGGAACTGAGTACCCCAGGGAGCTGGTAGAATGGGGATGTGGAAGCATGTCCCATGCCCATAGCCTTGAAAACAGCCTAATTTGTTCTTCCCTTTGCACGTGAAACAGAGGCCTAGACAGAATGTCTGTGTGTGGAGTCCATCAGAAGCCAACCCTGAGATAATGATTCAAGTCTTTAGGAAATAAACAGGAAATACTCTAAGTGGGGTGGATATGTGGGAGACGGTAGGGAAGGAAGTCAGCAAAGAGTTTATTGAGAAGCAGGTTTCCACAGTGGACAGCAGCTCAATCCCCTGGGTGAACACTAGAGGTCAAACCTCAATCATCCCACACAAAGGTGAGAGAGCTGGGGTATTTATCCATTAACTCCCCTTGACTGCCATAGAGGTGCTGAGCTCTGCCCAAACCTGACCAGCCCCTCCACCTGCATTTGGTTTTTCAACTAATTGGTCTGTATGTGTCTGAGGCTGGTTAATCCACTGGGTACCAAAAGCATACCACATCAGGCCTGCAGCCAATGACAACATTTAGGAGAAAGAAAATACACACATGAGCCGGGCACGGTGGCTCACGCCTGTAATCCTAACACTTTGGGAGGCTGAGGTGGGCGGATCACCTGAGGTCAGGAGTTCGAGACCAGCCTGACCAATATGGTGAAACTCTGTCTTGAAAAAAAAAAAAGGAAAAAGAAAAAAATAATAATTTTTAAAGTAAAAAAAGAAAATACACACATGGCCAGGTGCAGTGGCTCACACCTATAATACCAGCACTTTGGGAGGCCAAGGAGGAAGGATCACTTGTGGCCAGGAGTTTGAGACTACCCTAGGCAACATAGCAAGATGCTGTCTCTACAGAAAAATTTAAAAGCTAGCTGGGTGTGGCAGTGTATGCATATAGGCCTAGCTACTCAGGAGGCTGAGGCAGGCGGATTGCTTGAACCCAGGAGTTCAAGGCTGCAGTGAGCTATGATCACACCACTGTACCTCAGCCTGGGTGACAGAGGAAGATCATTTCTCTAAAACTAACAAGGCCAAGCATGGTGGCTCACACCTGTAATCACAGCCACTTGGGAGGCCCAAGGTGGGAAGATCACTTGAGCCCAGAAGTTTGAGAATAGTCTGGGCAACATGATGAGACCCTATCTCTACAAATAAATAGAATAATCACCCAGGTATAGTGGCACATGCCTGTAGTTCCAATTGCTTGGGAGGCTGAGGCAGGAGCATCACTTGAGCCCAGGAGGTTGAGGCTGCAGTGAGCTGTGGTAGTGCCACTGCACTCCAGCCTGAGCAACAGAGCAAGGAAAATTAAAATAATAATAATAATAAAGTAAATAAAAATAACATGAAAAATAATAAATTTTTTAAAAAGAAAAGAAAATGTACACATACAGGCTTCAAAATCTGTACAGCACCTAGCAAAATCCACGAGACTAAGCATACAAACATCATTGTGAAACTTAGAATTCATAACCATTCCATTATATACAATTTGCAGATAATCTTTTCTCACTTATGAAGATTTCTGACTGCTAAAAAAGAATCATAGCCAATGGTGAATTAAATAGGCTACATGTAGGCAAATAAAGACAGCAGGAAAAGTATAAAAACTCAAAAAGATTTACAAAAAATAATAACAATAAATATTTATGTGGTATATGGGTATCATGTGGGTGGGGCTAAGAGCTGCTCTCACCCCATGTCAGACCCCAGCTCCTCTGAGACTCTGAAGTAACAGAGTGGGACCCTGCTGCCTGTGCCCTCAACTTGCAAAGAGGTATTGTCGTGACCCCTGACTTCTTTCCCCACTGTCAATAGCTGCCTCAAAGGCATTCTCTCAGGGATCTCATAGGGAGGAGGACACCCCCGACCCTTTTACAGACTGATGCCCCCCAAACACACACATCTAAGAAAAATGAACAGCACCTACAAGAACTGTATACCAACAGTTGCATAATAAGTATACCAATATATGCATAATGAGAGTCCCAGAAGGAGAGAAGTAAAAGGATCCGAAAGAATATTTGATGAGGCTGGGTGTGGTGGCTCATGCCTGTAATCCCAGCACTTTGGGATGCTGAGGTGGGCAGATCACCTGAGGTCAGGAGTTTGAGACCAGCCTGGCCAACATGTTAAAACCCCATCTCTACTAAAAATACAAAAATTAGCCAGGTATGGTGGTGAGCACACGTAATCCCACCTACCTGGGAGGTTGAGGCAGGAGAATCACTTGAACTCGGAAGGCAGAGGCTGCAGTGAGCCATGATCATGCCTTTGCACTCCAGCCTGGGTGACACAGTAAGACTCTGTCTCAAAAAAAAAAGAATATTTGATGAAATAATGGCCAAAAACTTCCCGGAATTGATGAAAGACATAAATCTACATATCCAAGAAGCTCAACAAACTCCAAGTAGAATAAAAACAGAGAACCACATCAAGACACATTAAAACCAAACACGCACAGCCTCCTCTGTCCAGGACTCTTGGACACCCCCTCCTATACAGACCTCCATCACCTGACACCTGATCCCCTCCCTGAATAGACAAGCATCACTCGATCACTTGGTGGAGCCTGAGTCTGGACCAGGAGGCAGATAAACTAGAACAAACCTCTGAGACTATTAAATTCAAGTTGTGGCAAGTGTTAAAGAAAGGAAACTGAGTGATATGATAATGACTAGACAGAGGTGCTAGGCAGAAAGGGTCTCCCCAGAAGGTGCCATTGGATCTAAAGGATGAGAGAGAGGTGGCCTCCAAAGAACCACAGCTTCCCAGGCAGAAGGAACCATGTGTGCAAAGGACCTGAGGCAGAAACAGCTTGATGTGAAGGAGAACCAGAAGGGAGACCATAGTAAGTAACTGGGACAGCAAAAGAGATGAGGCTGGTAGTCTTGTTAGACTATGGTGGGAATCCGGATTTTATTCTAGGTGGGGTGAGCAGGCATAGGAACACTATTCAGCAGGATGGTGCTGTAATCTGATTTCAGTTTTAAGTCCACTCTGGGTAATATATGGAGAATGAAACATAGGGCTAAGGCAGGTTATATTTTCCCAGATGGCCACAATATCTCCCACCCTGCATCCACTTGTACAAGGTCACCTTGACATGCCTCTCATGGAGAGAGGTGCAGCCTGTGTCCCCTTTCTTTGAGTCTGGTGGCAGAAGTGACATAGCATGACACCTGAAGCTAGGTCAAAAGAGATGCAACTTCTTCCTTGTTCACTTTTAGAGGTCTGGGTGGCTGTCTAAGAAGTCTGACTACCCCAAGGCCAAAATGCTGGAAGGAAGCCCAAGCCACATGGAGAGGCCTGTGCAGTTGCCCTAGTCCACAGCCCCAGCAACAGCTGGCGTCAATTGTAAGACCTCTGAGCAAAGACACCTCTAGATGATTCAGGACACCCCCCCATTTTTTGAGTCACCCCTAGCCTTAGAGTCTTCCCAGCTGAGGTGTAGGGACAGGCACTGTCAACTCTGCCCTGTCCAAACTGAACCACAGCATCTGTGAGCATCATGTAAACCAAAAGGTATCTGAGACAGATCTCAATCAATTTAGAAAGTTCATTTTCCCAAGGTTAAGGAAGTGCCAGTGACACAGCTTCAGAAGGTCCTGAAAACATATGCCCAACGTAGTCAGGGCCACTACCTTGATTCACACCTAGAATCTTAGCTACCTGGGGGGCCACGGTGGGCAGATCACTTGAGCCCAGGAGTTTGAGACCAATCTGGATAACATAATGAGACTCCAGCTCTACAAAAATAGAAAAAAATAGCCAGGTATGGTGACACATGCCCAAAGTCCCACTTGCTCGAGAGGCTGAGGCAGGACCATCACTTGAGCCCAAGAGGTTGAGACTGCAGTGAGCTGTGGTGGCACCACTGCACTCCAGCTTGGTCCAGTTATATATACGTGTGTGTGTGTATGTGTGTGTGTGTGTGTGTATTTTTTTCTTTTCTTTTCTTTTTTGAGACGGAGTCCCACTCTGTCACCAGGCTGGAGTGCAGTGGTGTGTATCAGCTCACTGCAACCTCCATCTCCTGGGTTCAAGTGATTCTCCTGCCTCAGCCTCCTGAGTAGCTGGGACTACAGGCACGCACCACCATGCCCAGCTAATTTTTGTATTTTTAGTAGAAACGGGTTCACCATGTTGGCCAGGATGGTTTCCATCTCTTGACCTTATGATCTGCCTGCCTCAGCCTCCCAAAGTGCTGGGATTACAGGTGCTAACCACCACGCCCAGCCTAGTTTTATATATTTTAGGGAGACATGAGAGCAATCAATATATGTAAGATGTACATTGGTTTGGTCTGGGAAGGCGGGACAACTCAAAGTGGGGAGAGGGCTCCCAGGTTATAGGTAGACAAGAGACAAACAGCTGCATTCTTCTGAGTTTCTGACTAGCCTTTCTGAATATGCAATTTACAGAGATAGTCACTTATGCCTTAGTCTGGCTTAGTGAAACAAACAGGTGAGGAAGCGATCAGATGTGTTTGTCTCATGCGAGCAGAGGGACAGTTCTGAGTTCTGTTTGTCCTTTGCCCATAAGGAATTTCCTTGTGGGCAAATTGTGAGGGAGACATGTAGCTTTTCTTCTTTTTTTTTTTTTTTTTTTTTTTTGAGACAGAGTCTCGTTTTGTTGACCAGGCTGGAGTGCAGTGGTACAATCTCAAATCACTGCAAACTCCACCTCCCGTGTTCAAGCAATTCTCCTGCCTCAGCTTCCCAAGTAGCTGGGATTACAGGCGCCCCCGCCCCCCGACCATGCCGGACTAATTTTTTTTTTTTTTTATTTTAAGTAGAGACAGAGTTTCACCATGTTGGCCAGCCTGGCTTTGAACGCTTGCCCTCAAGTGATCTACCGCCTTGGCCTCCCAAAGCACTAGGATTACAGGAGTGAGCCACCGTGCCCAGCTAGCTTTTTTATCCTTATAGCTATCTTACTTAGGAATAGAATGGGAGGCAGGTTTGCCCTACACAGTTCCCAGTTTGACTTTTTCTCTTTTGCTCAGTGATTTGGGTGTCTTAAGATTTATTTTCCTTTCACAATCACGACATGGTTGTTTTATATCACTACGTTTGGGGATGGTTTGTCAAACGGCAGTAGTAGTTGGAATTTGGAGATGAGACTTTAGTGGGGAAAGAGTGGCATGGGGAGAGCCAGGAAGAGGCTCGGGGTGGGGTGAGTAGTGGGGACCGTCATTGAAAAGAATGACACTACGGCTTGCGCCAGGTTGAAGCAGTACTTGGGAGGGAGAGATGGGATATGCTCAGGTTGCGATTTGCAGACAGACGCAAGAGAACTTCCCGGATGCCATCATCCAAGGAGACTCCATCCAGGGCGGGTGGGTGACAGGAAAGACCAGGGCTCCGGCCTGCGCCACGATCGTCACGTCGCATCGAAGCTGGAGCGGATCCGGGCAGCCCGGAGCCCCTATCCCATCCCCTCCGGGCCCCAGGCAACTACATCTCCCAGCATCGCCCGCTCGGGCCGCGGGAAAGGGAAAAAAAAAAAAAAAAAAAAAAAAAAAAGTTTGGGCAAAGCATTCCCGGAATGTGCTTCCTGCTGGCGCGGGGCGGGGGGCGGGCGGGGAGAGGCCCGGGCGGGGCGGGGAGGGCGCGGGGCGGCGCGGCCGGAGCCCGGGACGCGCACTCGGCTCGGCCCGGCCCGGGCCGCAGCATGGCCGAGCCGCTACTCAGGAAAACCTTCTCCCGCCTGCGGGGCCGGGAGAAACTTCCCCGGAAAAAGTCGGACGCCAAGGAGCGCGGTGAGCAGGGATCGGTGAGGGAAGGGGGGGCGCCGAGCCCCGCCCGGCCTAGGAGCGGGGTCCCAGGGCCCCGAGGATGGACAGCGGGGAAATCAGGGGGAGTCCCCCCACACCCCGCTGCAGACGGGGGTGCCTCGAGCCAGGGGAGCGTAGGGGTCCTGGAATGAAGGGGCTGGGAGGGAGGGGGCGCGGACCGTTATGTGCAGCGGGCCGGGGATGCCAGCGCTGCGGGCTCCTTGGGAGGCCCGGGAGGGGGCCTCGCCCACGATAGGAAATGGGGCCGCGACTGAGCGCCTGGAGGGTGGAGGGGAGGAGGGACTGGGAGGCCGGGACACTGAGGCCCAGTCAGGCTGGGCAAGGGGCATCGGAGCCCTGGAGGCGCAGGATGGGAGATGGGGGGGCGTATTCCTGCAAAGGAGAGAGGGGGCGACCCGTCAATCAGAGTAGCTGCCCCCCTCCACCTCCTACCTACTAACCAGTGACTGCAGCTGCGCCTGCCTTAGCCCCAGGAAACTGCCTCCTTTATACAGATGGGGAAACTGAGACACGGAACAACTGGGTAATGTGCACAGGGCCAGTGACTTTAACAGCTCTTTGGCCTATGTTACCAACAGAGAGTCTAGCTGGTGGAAACCAGAGGTGACCAGAGGAGTTCAGCAGGGTGGCAAGTAAAGAGCTTAGAGAAACAGCTGCGTGGGATAGGGGAACCCAGGAAGGAGTTAAAGGAGTAAAGCCAGACCATTCCTTAGAGGTGACCCTCCCTCTCCCCCGCCCAGGGCCTTCCCAAAGATTCCCAAGGTTCCCAGGGCAGGGAGAAGGGCCAGGGATGCCCAAACACAAACACACACAGGAAACAGCCCAGGACATGAGAGAGGAGGGGGGAAGGGGAAGTCCGAAGGCAATGACCGTGGGGGGTCTGCCCTGGGCTGAAGGACAAGGGCCCATCCCAGGGAATAGAGAACCCAGCTTCTGACTCCTGAGCAAGTAGTGTCTGCTGTAGGCTGTGAACTTTTCCAAAAGGCTCCTGGAAGCTTCCCTGGACATGGAAATCGCATCCCCTCATTTCACAGGACACTGAGCCTCAGAGAGGGAAGCAACTTGCCCAAGGCCACCCAGGTGCAGAGCTCCTAGTTCTTGAGAGTTATTGAGAGGGGAGAGGAACTGGAGACAGGAACACAGCAAACCTGACTTAGACTCCTGAGGCTGCAGGGACAGAGTCCCTTTTTGGGATGCCAGGGACTGAGCAGGGGGTGCTCTAAGCTGGCAACCGAAATCGATATCCTGTGGCTGCCTACTCCAAACAAAACAGCAGGACCCAAGGAGCAGTGACTTACCAGGGGCAGGTCAGGGCCGCACACAGCACCCCACCCACTGATCAATTGCACAGGGCTGCTCTGCAGGCAGTGAGGGGCTGGGTCTCACTCCCCTTGCTCTCTGCCAGGCCGCCCAGTCCAGCGCTCAGAGTCCAGCCCTCCAGAGCCAGAGCCCCGGGCTCCCGAAGGGTCCCAGGCCGGAGCAGAGGGGCCCCCCAGCCCTGAGGCATCAAGGAGCCCTGCACGGGGAGCCTACCTGCAAAGCCTGGAATCCAGCAGCCGTAGATGGGTGCTAGGTGGGGCCAAGCCAGCTGAGGACACCTCTTTAGGGCCTGGGGCACCTGGCAGTGGGGAGCCCGCCGGTGAGATCTGGTACAACCCCATCCCTGAGGAAGACCCCAAACCTCCAGCATCTGAGCCCCCTGGGCCACAGCCAGATTCAGCTGAGCCAGAGGGCCCAGCACCCCAAGGTAAGAATAAGCTTCACACCCCTCAGGGGAGCACAAGCCTCACACCCCTCTCCCCAGGAGAGCACCAGCCTCACACACCTCCCCCCAGGGGAGTACCAGCCTCACATCCCCCCCCTTCAGGGGAGCTCCAGCCTCACATCCCCTGCCCCAAGGGGAGCACCAGCCTCGCACTCCCTCCCCTCCAGGGGAGCATCAGCCTCACATCCCTTCCCCCAGGGGAGCACCAGACTCACACTCCCTTCCCCTAGGGGAGCACCAGACTCACATTCCTTCCCTTCAGGGGAGCATCAACCTCATAACCTCCCCCAGGGAAGCACCAGCCCCACACCCCCTTCCCCCCAGGGGAGCACCAGCCTCACACCCCCTTCCCCCAGGGGAGCACCAGCCTCACATCCCTTCTCTTCAGGGGAGCACCACCCTCATAACACCTCCCCTCAGAGGAGCATCAGCCTCACATCCCCTCCCTCCAGGGACCACAAGCTTCATACCCTCTTCCCCCAGGGAAGCACCAGCCTCACCCTCCTCCCCTAAGCGCAGGTTCCTGGACCCTGAGGTCTGGTCTCCGCACAGGTGCAGCCCCGGCCAGCCCCCCAGCCAAAGCTTCCCGCACCAAGTCCCCAGGCCCCGCTAGGCGCCTCTCCATCAAGATGAAGAAACTGCCAGAGCTGCGGCGCCGCCTAAGCCTGCGAGGCCCCCGGGCTGGCCGGGAGCGCGAGAGGGCCGCCCCTGCGGGCTCCGTCATCAGCCGCTACCACCTGGACAGCAGCGTGGGGGGCCCTGGGCGGGCAGCAGGGCCCGGGGGCACCCAGAGCTCGAGGACCGGTTACCTCAGCGACGGGGACTCACCGGAGCGTCCAGTTGGGCCCCCATCGCCCACCTCCTTCCGGCCATACGAGGTGGGTCCTGCAGCCCGAGCGCCCCCAGCCGCACTCTGGGGCCGCCTCAGCCTGCACCTGTACGGTCTCGGGGGGCTGCGGCCAGCACCAGGGGCCACCCCCAGAGACCTCTGCTGCCTACTGCAAGTGGATGGGGAGGCCCGGGCCCGAACGGGGCCACTGCGAGGGGGGCCAGACTTCCTGAGGCTGGACCACACCTTCCACCTGGAGCTGGAGGCCGCTCGGCTCCTGCGCGCCCTGGTGCTTGCATGGGACCCTGGTGTCAGAAGGCACCGGCCCTGCGCCCAGGGCACCGTGCTGCTGCCCACGGTCTTCCGAGGTAGGACATGTGCCTGCAGGGGAGGGGGGACAGGGATCCCCAAACCCCATCGCCACCCCTGCAGAGTGCCTAGAGGGCTGGGCTGGCAGGGCTCCGGGTGAAAGGTGTGACCTGGAGTGGGGAGGCCAGGGTACAAGAACCTTCAGAGCACACCCCGCTCAGGCCTCCTTGTGTCCTCAGGGTGCCAGGCCCAACAGCTGGCCGTGCGCCTGGAGCCCCAGGGGCTGCTGTATGCCAAGCTGACCCTGTCGGAGCAGCAGGAAGCCCCTGCCACAGCTGAGCCCCGCGTCTTCGGGTTGCCCCTGCCACTGCTGGTGGAGCGGGAGCGGCCGCCTGGCCAGGTGCCCCTCATCATCCAGAAGTGTGTTGGACAAATCGAGCGCCGAGGGCTGCGGGTGAGCACCCACCCCACCCCACTCACCCCTGCGGGTCCCCGGACCTCAGACCCACTCCAGGACACCCAGTGTACAGATGCCAGACCCCTACCCCCAGACCTGAGCTACTCCTAGAGCCAATCCCAGCCTAGACAAATGCAGAAGGGACTCTCTTGACTGTAGTACCTTGGGCAGAACCCATGGGTCATCCATCCATTTAATAACAGGACCCAAGCCCTCCTGGAGCTCAGGGTCTGATGGGGAAAAACTATGACGCTAGTAATTCCCAAATGTAAAACTGTAACTGGGACTAGAGTTGGGGGCGGGGGTACCTGGAGTCTGGGATTGTTTAAAACAAAACCTGGAGTAGTCATGGAAAGCTTCCTGGAGGAAATGTCAGTTTCCTAAGTCAGAGGAGGTGGGAACCAAGACAAGTAGTCCGAGCAGAGGGTATATAAGGCCAGGTTGTCCAGGTGGTTCCAACCTCCCAGCCAATAATGCCCATTGCTGCCTTGGCCCAGAATTCCAATGCTCACCCCGCTGCTCCCTGATTAGTCTGTGGCCCCAGCAAGAAGACATCCTCTCTCTCTTCCCACACCCAGGTAGTGGGACTGTACCGTCTCTGTGGCTCGGCGGCAGTGAAGAAAGAGCTTCGGGATGCCTTTGAGCGAGACAGTGCAGCGGTCTGCCTATCTGAGGACCTGTACCCCGATATCAATGTCATCACTGGTCAGCATGCCCCCCTTGCCCCTGCCTGCTCACCCCATTCAATGCCTCACTTCAAGGCCTTGGGGCCCCTCTGGGACCTCATTCCTCCTATCTGACCTTGCTTTCACCCACCTTTCCTTTCCCCTCATGTGTGCCCCTCCTCGGCCTCAGAAGCCAGTGGTGCCCTGACCGGAGGGGGCCCTGTGTTCACAGGCATCCTCAAGGATTATCTTCGAGAGTTGCCCACCCCACTCATCACCCAGCCCCTGTATCAGGTGGTCCTGGAAGCCATGGCCCATGACCCCCCAAACAGAGGTCCCTCCACCACTGAGGGCACCCGAGGTCTCCTCAGCTGCCTGCCAGATGTGGAAAGGGTGAGTTGGGCCTTGTGGGAGTGGTGGGACTTGAGAGTGGGCTGATACCAATAGAATATTTCACCCATGTCTGGGTCTGCAATGGGCATGAGCTTGCAGCGTCATCATATCCCCAGGAAATAGATGCTATTAGCATCCCACTTCATAGATTTGGAAACTGAGGCCCAAAGTAGTTGAGTGAGTTGCCCAAGGTCACACAGCCAGGATGTGTCAAAAATGCATGCTGAACCAAGCAGGGTGGCTCACGCCCGTAATCCCAGCACTTTGGGAGGCTGAGGTGGGCAGATCACCTGAGGTCAGGAGTTCAAGATCAGCCTGACCAACATGGAGAGATGGAGAAATGCCATCTCTACTAAAAATACCAACTTACCCAGGCATGGTGGTGCATGCCTGTAATCCCAGCTACTTGGGAGGCTGAGGCAGGAGAATTGCTTGCAGTGAGCCGAGATTGTGCCATTGCACTCCAGCCTGGGCAACAAGGGCAAAACTCCATCTCAAAAAATAAACAAAAATAAAAAAATTAAAATGTAGGCTGAATACTGGTCTTTCCACCTACAAGGGAGGTTCCTGGCCGTGGAAACTAGACCATTCCCATCCCTCTCTGTGCTTCAATACTCTCCTCTGTAAAATGGGATTCATGGCAGCTCTGCCTAACACACAGGAGTGGGTTCGAGTCCCAGCCCTGCCTTTTCAATGCTTAGTTGCCTTTGGCTTCAGTATCCCCTCCAACAAAATAGGATTGTAATACCGATACTTGATGATTAACAGTCTTAACCCGACCACATCCTAGCTATGAGACTGTGAACCTCAGTTTCCCTGCTCTAGCCACCTTAGTCTCCTGCAGGTGGGTGCCAAAGGGTCCTGACTCTGTCTGCTTTACATCCTCTCAACCCTCTCCCAGGCCACGCTGACGCTTCTCCTGGACCACCTGCGCCTTGTCTCTTCCTTCCATGCCTACAACCGCATGACCCCGCAGAACCTGGCCGTGTGCTTTGGGCCTGTGCTGCTGCCAGCACGCCAGGCACCCACACGGTCTCGTGCCCGCAGCTCTGGCCCAGGCCTCGCCAGTGCAGTGGATTTCAAGCGCCACATCGAGGTGCTGCACTACCTGCTACAGTCTTGGCCAGGTGAGTTCATGTCCAGGGCCTGCACCACCAATCTGAGCCAGTGCTGCAGTGATGCCACTGTAGGGGACCAACCAGTGTCTTGGGCTTGAAGCAGGCTACGCCCCTTCATGGGGTAAACTGGTACCTGGTTGCCTGAGCAACCAGTTCAGATCCAACCAATCTGTTGTTTTTTTTTTTTGGTGAAGACAGGGTTTCCCTATGTGGCCCAAGCTGGTCTCAAACTCATGATCTCAAGCCATCCTCCTGCCTTGGCCTCCCAAAGTACTGGGATTATAAACTAAATCACCTTGCCCCATGGAGCCAATCCATCTTTTTTTCTTTTCTTTTTTTTGAGATGAAGTCTCGCTCTGTAGCCCAGGCTGGGGTGCGGTGGTGTGATCTCTGCTCACTGCAGCCTCCACCTTCCAGGTTCAAGGGATTCTCCTGCCTTAGCCTCCCAAGTAGCTGGGATTACAGGCCCACACCACCAGTCCCAGCTAATTTTTGTATTTTTTAGTACAGACGGGTTTTCACCATGTTGGCCACACTGGTCTTGAACTCGACCTCAAGTGATCCACCCACTTCTGCCCTCCCAAAGTGCTGGGATTACAGGCATGATCCAGGGCACCTGCCCCTACCCATCTCTGACGCAGTCAGAGGCCCTGCCTCTTGGCATGCCAATCAGAGGCCTAGTTGCCTAAGCAACCAACCAGGTCGGTTGTCGCCTCTATGACCCACCCTGTCTCTCCAGATCCCCACCTGCCCCCAGAAGCTCCAGATATCGCACCGTACTTGCGGCCCAAACGACAGCCACCTCTGCACTTGCCGCTGGCAGACCCTGCAGTGGTGACCCGGCCCCGGGGCCGAGGAGGCCCCGAGAGCCCCCCAAGCAATCGCTACGCCGGCGACTGGAGCGTTTGTGGGCGGGACTTCCTGCCGTGTGGGCGGGACTTCCTGTCCGGGCCGGACTACGACCACGTGACGGGCAGTGACAGCGAGGACGAGGACGAGGCCGGCGAGTCTAGGATCACTGCTGACTTCGAGGACGACTTCGATGCGCCCTTCAACCCGCACCTGAATCTCAAAGACTTCGATGCCCTCATCCTGGATCTGGAGAGGGAGCTCTCCAAGCAGATCAATGTGTGCCTCTGAGCCAGAGGACGGGGTGGGGCCCTGGTTACTAAGGACCGGGTGCCCAGTTGCTAAGGCGGTGCCCTGGTGATTGAGGAGAGCCAGACCTGTTGCTCAGGCGAAGCTCCTGGTTGCCAGGGAGTTACCGCGGGACCAGTCGCGTGCATGGCTGAGAGTCATTCCTGGTTTCCAAGGCCCAGTATTTTTGGACACTAGTTGCAAAGTCTGGGGACTGGGAATTTTAGGGACCAGCGGTCGTGACCATCTTTCCTAAGCACCAAGGAAAATCTTTTTTGTTGCCAAAAAAGGCAGTTCTCACGCTTGCTAGGCTGGCCTCTCTTGCCTCCCCTTGGCTGGGGAAACACGTTACAGAGAGCATCACCCTGGCATGGTGAGCCACCTCTACTGGGTCCTCCTGCTGCTGCCAACCAAATCAGTATTAGCTTTGAGCACTGCACTCTGTTTCTCCCTCCCTTGGACGACCCAAGGACTGGCATGAGGCACTGTTTGTGGGGGGCAGCCCCTATCCTGGGTTACAGCAGGGATACAGGGGCAGCCTGAGACTTAAGAGAAACAGCTGGTTTCCCCCACCATTTTTCCAAAAAGACCCCACAATTGGCCTCTAGTCAGCAAATGGAGATAACAGAGTCTGGCCTTTCCCATCCCCATCCCCATCCCCACCCCCGAAAAACATTGAGCACTTAAGCCCCTCCCTTTTGGAGGGGGCCCCCCTGAAGCGTCAGGCTGGGGGAAGTCTGGTACGGAACATATTTATTGCCTCCGTGCATATGTGTGTGTGTCTGTGAGGACTGGTGTGCGTGGACACGTCTGGAGCAGGCGTGTGGGGCTCTTTCAGGGACCACGGAGGAGGGAGCAGTTTGCAGTGCCCAGCCACCCTGAAATCCCCAGTAATGGTGCCTCAGTGGGCCCGAGTTCCACTGGGAGGGTATGGTTCCCTCCTGTCTCCCTCTTCTTTTCCGCACCTCCATCTTTGTGGATAATAAATCAATATTCACAGGTCCTGAGACTAAGTACTTCCGCCCACGTGGGCCAGAGTGGTTTATTCTGCCTCCATAAGAGAGGACAAAGGGCACAGCTGGGTCCTCGGAGAGGAAGGCCCAAGAGCTCACCAGGGAGCCTCTCTGAGCTTTGACCCCTCCATCCACTCCTCAGGGAGGCTGAGGAGTCATCCGGCCTCATGGGATAGACCCAGGGCTAACAATGATGAGATTCCAAACCAGCTGGACACAGTCCAGGGGCAGGAAGGCTGCCAAGCGTCCTGACCTACAAGGCCCTATACAGCAATGGAGCCATCACGGAAGTCCGTCCTCCCAATGAGAATGTTTACCACGACTGGGTGGCCGTCTCGGCACTGCTGCTGGGCGTTGTGCAGCACCTCGACCACCTGATCCTCGTTCTCCCGTGAGAGCAGCAAGCCCCGGGCCCCCAGACCCACGGCTGCCTTGTGATAATCTAAAAGAGGAGATTAAGTCAGACGGTGGCAGAGACTCAGCCCACCACATGGTGCAGCCAGCCCGGGAGAGGAACACAAGCCCAGCCGGAACTCAGCCTCCTGACCTTCCCCCACTTGCTGAGGCCCCCTCACCAGTGTAGGCCAGACCACAGGCCACGTTGCTGCCCAGGCAGGGCACCTGCTCCCGGGAAATCTGTGTCCAGCCAGCATCATTCCCTACCAAGGCCATCACTGGGATCTACAGGAAGAAGATGGGACCAGGCCGCAGCCTTCAGTCCCATGGCTTGGCCAGCCAGAGGACAGAGACCTCTACCAGACAGGGCCTCTGCCAGACAAGAGGCTCCCTCCCCACCTCAGCCCACCCCTGGTGACATCTCCCAGAATCCCAGGTCCTTAGCGTCCCTCAGGGAGGCTCAGTCACCTTGTGTCTGACAAACGTGTCAAATTCGATCAGGCTGTAGCCAAAAGCTCCATCCCCAAATAGGCACCAGACCTGGTGGGGAGGAGACCCAGGATGGTTAGGGTGGATCAGAGCCCAGAGAGCAGCCAGTCTCTCAAATCCAGGGCCTCACCTCGGCATCTGGCCGGCACAGCTTGGCCCCAAGTGCAAATCCTGCGCCAACTCCCAGAGTCCCAAAGGCCCCTAGGAGGACCAAGAGCAGATGGGTGTGAAGGTGTCTGGATGAATGGGGTACCCATTGCCCCAGGCAGGGGCCCTTCCTTACCAGGATCCAGCCAGCACAGGGGGCCACGGGGCTGTACCAGATGGGCGGCAGTGCCCACGAAGTCCCCGCCATCTACCACCAGAATCGAGTTGTCAGGTAGCGTTTCCTCTACCAGCTGCAGCACCCGCACTGGGTTGAGGTGCTGAGCTACAGGCATTGCTGCTTTCTCCCTGCGACAGGACAGCGAAGGTCACCAGGGTTGGCAGCAGGATCTTCCGGGAATGCCCGTCCTACCTCTCCTCCACTCAGCCCCCACCGAAATGTCTGCTCCTTCTGCCGATCAGCTTCCTGCAGCTCCTCCACCCAGTCTGGGGCCCACGTCTGGCCCTGAAGGCCTTCCACCAGCTTCAGCACGAAGGAACCCACATCTCCTGGGGAAGGAAGAGAGCACAGCTGTGGGGAGCTGGCTTCCTCCCGTTCTTCCAGCACCAGAGGCCTCAAAACAGCAGGAAGCCAGCAGTGGCATCCGAGCAGGCAGATGGGAAGTAGGCCAGGGGTGCTCCTAGGAAAAAAACAGCTGCAACACCCCAGAACCTGCCAGAACCACAGAAGGGCAGCCCAAGTGAAAAGGAAGACAAGGCCTGAAAAACACAGCTTAGGAAGCACAAGACAGGTGACAAGCCAAGCTGGCCTGGTCCCCTCCGTCTAAGATCACTAAGTCAGTCACTTCTACCTGGGAAACACTCAATGAAGAGCTACATCCACCAAGCACATCCCTCAAATCCAGGCACGTGGAAGCATATGACGAACGTTACTGAAGTGAACTAACAAGCAGCCCCATGATGTACTTTTCACCACCCCGTTTTTGTTTTTGTTTTTTGAGACGGAGTCTTGCTCTGTTGCCAGGCTGGAATGCAGTGGCATGATCGCGGCTCACCGCAACCTGGGTTCAAGCGATTCTCCTGCCTCGGCCTCCCGAGTAGCTGGGACTACAGGCACACACCACCACGCCCAGCTAATTTTTGTATTTTTAGTAGAGACGGGGTTTCACCACGTTGGCCAAATGGGTCTCGATCTTATGATCCACCCACCTCAGCCTCCCAAAGGGCTGGCATTACAGGTGTGAGTCAACGTGCCCGGCCTACCATCCCATTTTTGAAATGATCATGGAGGCTCCAAGGTGAGGCTGTCTCACTGTTCATCTCCACTCCAGGCCTCCTCATTTCTGTCCTGGCTTTTTTTTTTTTTTTTTTTTTTTTTTTTTTGAGATGGAGTTTCACTCTTGTCACCCAGGCTGCAGTGCAATGGCACAATTTCAGCTCACTGCAACCTCCATCTCCCGGGTTTAAGTGATTCTTCTGCCTCAGCCTCCCAAGTAGCTGGGACTACAGGCGCCCACCACTATGCCCAGCTAATTTTTGTATTTTTAGTAGAGATGGGGTTTCATCATGTTGGCCGGGATGGTCTTGAACTCCTAACCTCAGGTGATCCTCCCACCTCAGCCTCCCAAAGTTCTGGGATTATGGGCATGAGCCACTGCATGCACCCGGCCTGTCCTGGCCATTTTTAATAGCCTCCTGGCCTCCACCCGGCCCCCTTCCGGCCTGCCGTCCACAGCTGCTGAGTGGACCTTCCCAACACAGATGCAATGGTGCCACTTCTCTGCTTAACACAAGAGTGTCCTGTCGCCTAAGCTGCAGGGGAGGCAACATCCTAAGAACGATGAACCAAGTTCAAGTCCAAGGGGACTGAAATAAGGGAAAGGCAGAGATATGGTGGGAAGACAGAGAGGCTAAGGGGCCAAAGAGTGTGCTCTCTGTCCTGAGGGCAGTGTGCAGGGTAGGAGGGAACATAATCACATGCACGTTACCAAGCCTCCCTCTGTGTCCACCCCACTGTTTGTCCTACAGAAGCATCTGTCAGGTTGACCGCAGTAGCTCTGGTCTGTAATTCCAGCACTTTGAGAGGCCAAGGCAGAAGGATCACTTGAGACCAGGAGTTCACCACCAGCCTGGGCAACATAGTGAGATGCCGATTCCACAAAAAAAATTTAAAAATTAGCCTGGCATAGTGGTGCATGCTTGTAGTCCCAGCTACTCAGGAGGCTGAGGTGGGAGGATTGCTTGAGCCTGGGAGTTGGAGGCTGCAGTGAGCAGGGATGGCACTACTGCATTCCAGCCTGGGTGACAGAGTAACACCTCGTCTCTAAAAAATTAAAAAAAAAAAAAAAAAGGCCAGGTGCAGTGGCACATGCCTGTAACCCCAGCACTTTGGAAAGCTGAGGCAGGCAGATCACAAGGTCAAGAGATCAAGACCATCCTGGCCAACATTGTGAAACCCCATCTCTACTAAAAATACAAAAAAATTAGCTGGGCGTGGTGGTGGGCACCTGTAGTCCCCAGCTACTTGGGAGGCTGAGGCAGAATTGCTTGAACCTGGGAGGCAGAGGTTGCAGTGAGCCATCACACCTCTGCACTCCAACCTGGCGACAGAGCAAGACTCCATCTCAAAAATAGAATAAAATAAAAATTTTTTTTCTCTTTTTTTTTTTTTTTTTTTTTTTTTTTAAGATGAGGTTTTTCACCATGTTGGCCAGAATGGTCTCCATGTCTTGACGTTGTGATCCGCCCGCCTCAGCCTCCCAAAGTGCTGGGTTTACAGTCATGAGCCACTGTGCCCAGACATAAAATAAAGTAAATTTAAAGAAAGAAGCATTCATCAGTTTGAGAGCCAACTGTTTGTCTCCGGTTCACTGGCTGCCCTCTAGGACAAGGTCTGGGCCTCAATCATCATACCAGGCTCAAGCCAGCTGCAGCAGAAGCTGAGAGGATAAGGCCCAGAAGGAGCGCATATGTGTAAGGGGGGATTAGGGGCCTCACCCTGCACAGCCTCCTGCGGCTTCCAGAAGATGTCTGAGTTGAGCAACATCTCTTCCCGGTTACGATTGACGATGATGATCTTGCTGCTGCGGCTGAAGACACGCCCATAGGATAGGCGGAAGTCGCACACAGTTCCTGGAGTTGGGGATAGGGATGCAGTGGACAGATGGCCCGTGTCCTCTTCCTTACTCGATCCAATGTGGCGGATTCAATGCAAAAGAGTCCCTGTTCCTCATGGAGTCTCCCTTCACCTGTGCCACCTGCAGTGACTTCACAGCTCCCCACACCCCTTGAATCTGGGCTGGCCTCATGACATGCTTTGGCAAACAAGACAGGGCAAAGGCGGGTTCTGTTTTCCCAGATGGCCATAATATCTCCCACCCTGCCTCCACTTGTACTAGGTCCCCTTGACATGCCGCCCATGGAGAGAGGTGTGGCCTGCGTCCCTTTTCCTTGAGTCTGGTGGCAGAAGTGCACAGCATGACACCCGAGGCTAGGTCAGAAGAGATGCAGTTTCTTCCTTGTTCACTTTAAGAGGGCTGGGTGGCTGTCTAAGAAGTCTGATTACCCCAAGGCCGCCATGTTGGAAGGAAACCCAAGCCACATGGAGAGGCCTGCATAGTTGCCCTAGTCCACAGCCCCAGCAACAGCTGGCATCAATTGCAAGATCTCTGAGTGAGGACACCTCCAGATGATTCAGGACCCCCTGCCCCATTCCTGCAGACTCAACTTCAAGAAGCCAAACAGCCTCCACTCTCTGTCTCTTGAATAACCGTGCTCTCCCAGCCCTAGAGTTTTCTCATCCTTCACCAAGTGGGTCAGCCCAGGCTGGCCTGCTGGAGGATGAGAAACAGGGCGGGCGGGGGGGGCATGGAGACAGGGGTGAAGAACTCTGTGATCCCAGCTGAGACCATCCAGATCAGCTGCAGGCCAATCTCCAAACAGGTGAGTAATCCCAGCCTTGATCAGCACAGCTGCCTTTCTGCCTACCCAAGTGCAGACTCATGGATGAGACCAGCCAAAACCACAGCTACCACCTACCTTACAGGTGGGTCTTTAGAAATCAGAAATGCATTTTCAGCCATTGAGTTTGGGGATGGTTGTTACACGGCAGTAGCTAACTGATACACCTATAATGCGTCTGGTATAAAGCGCTTTATGTAAAAATGTGTATCAAATACTGTAGGTGCCCACTAGATGTTCATCCTCCTTTGTGTGAAGCTGGGTGATAGGGTGAGGGGGTTCCTGGGGGAAGGAGGGAAAGGAAGAGGTTCAGGCCCACCTGCTAGGACAATGACATCCGCCTTCTTCAGAGCCGCGCTGCGGTTCTGCCGTATGTGGAGGGGGTGGTTTCGGCCTAACAGCCCCCGTGCCATCCCCCCGAGGAAGCAGGGAACACCCAGGGTCTCCACAGCAGCCCTGGGAGTCCAGGCAGAGCAGAGGTCAGTGTGACCAGGGCCCCCCTCCACTCCCCAGGAGCACCCGAGGACCCCGGACCGGGAAGCTGAAAACAAGGGCAGGGCTGGGGCTTCTCACTGAAGCTTGTCAGCAGGCGTCGGAGTGAGCAGGGCCTGACTCCCTAGCACCATCAGGGGCCTCTTGGCCCGGCTCAGGATCTCCACGCAGCGCTGAACCTAGGGCGAGAGGCAGGGCTCAAAGGACTGTCTTTTTATTTATTTTTTGAGACATAGTTTCACTGTTTCCCAGGCTGGAGTGCAGTGGCGTGATCTTGGCTCACTGAAGCCTCCACCTCTCAGGTTCAAGCATTCTCCAGCCTCAGCCTCTGGAGTAGCTGCGATTACAGGCACACATGACCATACCTGGCTAATTTTTGTATTTTTAGTAGAGACAGTTTCACCATGTTGGCCAGGCTGGTCTTGAACTCCTGGCCTCAAGTGATCCACCCACCTCAGCCTCCTTAAGTGTTGGGATTACCACCATGAGCCACCACGCCTGGCCAGAGGGCTGTCCTTGAATCTCCATGAGCACCCAAGATCAAGGCCCCAGTACTGACTCAGGGAGAGGGTCAGGGGGCCGTGCCAGGTGGGGTCCTCAGACAGAAAAGTGAGGCAATTCACCTGCTGGGGGGCAGCCTGGGGGATGTCCAGGGGCAGCGGTCCCTCGGGCTGAGTCTTCCAGGCCCCTGCAAAGAGGTTGGCCAGGTAATTCTCTAAATACCTGCAAGTGGGAGGGGAAAGAACCAAGTTACCAGGTTTAATTACAAGGATTCCGGGATCTAAGGGAGGAGCGGGGGCAGGAACGGGGCCAGGAGAAAAGCTAGGGCTTAAGCGGCATGGGGACGGGGGTGGATGAGTGACAGCACAGGGATGGGTGAACCCTGATGGCCAAGTCTCCAGCTGCCCGTTTCCCCTCGGCAGCCTCTAGTGCCCACCCCAACTCCACTTAGCCCCCTGGAAGCAAGGAACGCAGGTTCAGCATGCCGGGAATAAGCCTGTGGAAGCAAGGAACGCAGGTTCAGCATGCCGGGAATAAGCCTGTGGGTCCAACAGATATGCGCTCAGGTCCTGACTCTCTCACTTCCCAGCTGTGCAACTTAGGGCAAGTGACTTCACCCTTCTGAGCTTCCACCTCTGCAAATGGAAATATGAACCTCCCTCCTGAGGTTCAAGGATCTATCCATTTAGGTCATGAGGCACTTTGCATAACACTCGATCTGTGGGAGTGATGAACACTGTCCTCTCTCGCTTCAAACACGGCCTTCTCGGTCTCCTTACCCATTTGGCCACTGGGCCTCAACTTTCCTGAATGGCCTGTGCAGGGCCCTGGAGACACAAAGATAGATCCTGCCCAGCCCTGCTCTTGGGGAGCACTCTGTCCAGCCAAAGACAGACACATGGGTATTGGCAAGAAGCAGTCGGAGCCCAAAGCCAGAAGCCTCTGCTTTGGCTGTTAAGGACAGGCCAAGGCTGGGCGTGGTGGCTCACGCCTGTAATCACAGCACTTTGGGAGGCCGAGGCGGGTGGATCACAAGGTCAAGAGTTGGAGACCATACTGGCCAACATGGTGAAACTGCATCCCTACTAAAACACAAAAATTAGCCAGGCGTGGTGGTGGGTGCCTGTAATCCCAGCTACTTGGGAGGCTGAAGCAAGAGAATTGCTTGAACCCAGGAGGCAGAAGTTGCAGTGAGCCAAGATCGCACCACTGCACTCCAGCCTGGGTGACAGAGGGAGACTCCATCCCAAAAAAAAAAAAAAAAAAAAGGACAGGCCGAGATAGCACAGGAAAAGCAGCCAAGGATTGAACCATGGGAAACCCCACATATAAAGAAAAGGCAAGGGAAACTGAGGCGGGAGCACTGACTGAGGCCAGGAGTTCAAGGCTGTGGTAAGCTATGATTGCACCACTGCACTCCAGCCTGGGTAACAGAGTGAGACCCAGTCTCGAAAAAAAAAAAAGGCAAGATAAGAGAGAGCCTTGTGAGACACAGCTCAAGAGAAAAGTACAAGAACAAGGGAAGGGAGTGACTTGGAAGCCAGAGGGAAAAGTGCATTAAGAATGAGGCTATATCGCCAAAATGGCGAAACCCCATCTCTACTAAAAATACAGAAATTAGCCAGGCATGGTGGCGGGCGCCTGCAATCCCAGCTACCTGGGAAGCTGAGGCAGGAGAATCACTTGAACCTGGGAGGTGGAGGTTGCAGTGAGCCGAGATTACGCTACTGCACTCCAGCATGGGCGACAGAGCAAGACTCTGTCTCAAATAAAAATAAAGAATGAGGCCATAGAACAAAATCACTACTGCCTGAGCTGACCCTCAGGTGCTTCACACACACCCAGAGTGCAGGAAACTGACTGCCTTGTCCACTGATGATGCCCCACGCCTGTCCTAAGACCTGGCACATGGCCGCCACTCGCTAAATGTACAGAAAGGAAGGGCCAAGGACAGGCAAAGGGAAGGAAGTGAGGGGAAGGAAGAGA
>PVKP010037590.1:0-21491 GCA_004027715.1 Plecturocebus donacophilus | reverse complement strand
TCACCTGGGTGGGGAGGCACTTCCGGTCACCTGGCTGGGGGGCACTTCCCACCACTGGCCCCCTCAGCAGTTGTCCTTGTTGGGATCTGCCGAAGCTTCCTGCTCTGCTGCCACCTTGTGGACAGGTGCTGGCGGTGGGCCTGGCAGCAGCAGGGGTGGTGGGCACCCAGACGGACACAGTTTGGGTCGCAGTGTCAGCACCACCATTTTATTGGCCCTGCGGTTGGAAGCTACCCTGCCTGGGGACGGAGAGCTGAGTGTGGCCGCGTCTCCAGCAGCAGGTGCAGGCAGCTCTCTGACCCTGAGTGTCAGCATGCTTTTTGCCTCCTCAGCAACCCGCCCTCCTTTTTCTCTTGCAGTCATTGGCACGGTGACGGAGGACCCCGTGTGTTATATCCCTTGCCTTTGCGTCTCCGGCTAACACAACACTACTGGTATTATGATTTTCTTTAACACTACTGCTGATAAATAATGTAAACATGCAGGCAGGCTTCCAGCCACTCATTCTCGCTGCATACTGTACACCTGATTTACCCGTGTTACGCACGGTTGCTCCAGTGTCACAGGGTCAGATTCGGATTTCTGAAATGACTTGGTTGTCTCTAGATTAGAAGTCACCCAGCAAGATGCAACTGCTGGTGAACTGGAAAGTAGAAAGATCCTTGCCTCTTTTGTCAAAAGCAGAGGCACACACACATTTTCCTATAATGCTCTCTAGGCCATACTGCTGTTCATGGGGTCGGGAGAACAGCTGTATACTGTTAGCTCTGCCTTGGAAGGCTGGCGTGGGGTGTGGCCGCAGCGGACCCCACATTGGGGATTAGCCTCTTGGCTGAGGCGATGTTTAGGAAGCATCCTTGCTTAAGGACGGGAAGACCCTTCTCCCAGCAGCTGCTGCTGAGGCCGCCTGGTAAATGGTACTTGAAGGTCCTACAAGAATAAAGAATGTGCCCTGATATGGAGGTAGACGCCAAGTGGGAGAGTAACTATGAAGGCAAAGCTCATTTTTTGAGTTTGGCAGAGATCCATTATGCTCCTGTATCTTTTTATAACTCGGACATAAATCTCTCTGAAGTTTCCCAGATGGTGCTGAGGATGAGTTCTATGTGAGCACTTTTCTGTGTGTGTGCCAGGCTCTGTTTACATCACTTTCACAACCAGTGAAAACTTCGGTCTGTTTATTTGTTAGACTGCACAATGACAAAAAGTGTTTGATTTCTAATTTAGGTGGGACATTTGGTGAACTGATCAAGTAAATACATTATTTTGGCCCTTTAGACTCAGAGTCTTTGCTCCTGAAAATGCATCCTAGGTTATTTATGTTCATAAAAGAAGAAGGAAATCACTCGTGTGAGAGGGCTAACAGCTAAGCGTCTCCCATCTGCCTGGGTGTGTCACTCGCCAGCAAGGAGACTTTGACCAAGTCCTCTGGGACCTGAGTTTTCCCATCTGCAAAAAAGTGAAGCAAAGCAGTGTCTCCTTCTCCTGGTTGCTATGAGGCTCGAGCTGCTTAAAAGAGATGAAGACAGAACAGTGCCGAGAGGGAGCGCGTGCGGGGTGCGTGGTAACCGTGTGTCTTGGAATCTCCCTCACCGGTCCAGAATCATCTCTGTGTGTGTGAATCGCTGCTCTCTTTACGCCCTTGTTTCTCTATCTGAAAAATGAGGTGGTTGTGCAATTCCTTCCAGAATTAAAATTTTCTAGGATTTTCAAAAACAGCTCAATGCATCCACCTAATTAAAATTTAATCCCGTTTTCATATTGCATTTTAAATTAAGCACGTGGGTCATGGTGCATGATGTCTGGGCCCCACCTGTCTTGCAAATGCCCTCTCTCTGCACCTTCACTCCCTGCCAAGGCTCCAGTCAAACAGGACCACGGGCTCTGGCCAGCTCCCACCGGGATGCTGCCATTCTTGTTGCCTGGTCCTTTCTCTTCTCCTGTCTCTACCTATGGAACCTTTCTCAACTGTGAAGACCTCCAAGGCCGCCCACAGCTGTGATAGCTCAGGAGGAACTCCTCACAGTGGCTCCTGGCCCCCGTCACCTCTCCACTTGCCTGCTGGTCTGTCTCCTGTGACGCTCTGCTCTGCTTGCTCCTGGGGAGCCTTCCTGGCCTTCAGCCTGTTTCTTAGGCCGACTCGGCTCCGGCTCACATCCTCTCAAGGGGCTGGCATTCTCCTTTTCTTTGGCTTGGATGATCTTCCCTAGTATCTTCTATGGCTGCTTCTTATCTTCAGGATCAAGGGCAAGTATCACCTCCTTGGAGACATCTTTCCCAACTGCCCACCCAGTGTTCTCAGCAGATCACTAGTCAGGTGGCTGCCTGGCCCTGACCCTCTCTGCAGCTGGCTTGTGAAACCACAGTTTTGCTGTCTGTGGTGGAGCTCCCTTGCTGGTGGGGTCTCTGGTCTCCTTGCTCAGCCCTGAGCTTGCTGGCCAGACCAGCTCCTGCCACACTGAATATTTGTTGAATAAAGAATACCTAGTCTAAATGAATGCTCTCTCCTCAAAGAAGCCTCAGCTCTTTACGGAGGTAAAGTAGAAGAAGAAAATGACTAAGAAAATGAAAAAGCAACCCAAGTCAGTATGATGTGGAGAGGTTCTCAGCAATGGCTCAACTGTAGCATACAACACTCTTCTTTCTGAATGACGTGCTGGGGTCACTGTACCATCTGGTTGCTGACTCTATCTCTTCAGTCTCATCTTTGCCCTCCCCACGGCCCCTCCTTTCCCTGATCTCCATTCCCTTCCTTCCTTCTCCTTGTTAAACAGTGTTTCAAGTTTGCATAATAGAATAGTAAATAGTAAGACGCGTATAATCAACTCCAGCTTTGTTAAATATAATATTCTGCTCTGCTTTCTTGTGAGATTTTCCTTTCCATCTTTATTTTTAGTTTTCATTAATAAAGCAGACAATTACACATCTCTGTGTGTTCCCATCCTCAGCTTCAATTCTTTCAGCCTGGAGTAGCCTCTCCTGAACTTGGTTGATTCTCAGTCCCAACCACAGTGTTAATTTTGCACTACACATCTGTATATTCTTTAATGATGTGGTAAGATTTTATGTGTTTGTAAATTTTTTATAAATGTGATTAGTGCGCTCACTTTCTGTTTTTACGGTACTTCTGACATTTTGTCCAGGTCGATGTCAGTAGCACTGGAACTCACTGCTTTGTAATCCTATGTACCATTTCATCATATAAATCCAACAGCATTGATTGATTCTGCTTTTGATAGAAATGTACTTAAAATTAATTGCAAATAATGTTGTTATGAATAATTTTGTAGGGGTGACTTTTGCACATGTGGCATATTTCTTCTAAGACATATAGATTGTAGCTGCATTTTGGTCACCTGGAACAACAGGACATAATGTGCCCGCAGTGAACATTGCTGAATCCTTTTCAAGGCTCCAGCTCATGTCCATATACTATATGGCATTGTGAAGACACAGCATGCATCTCTTCGTTTGTTCAGATATTGTAGTACTTCAAATAATGTTTCACTTAAAAAAAAACATTTTCTTTGATTTATTCTTAGTTACTTCATAATTATAATGTTACTGTAAATTAGACTTTTAAAGTTGACCTCTTAATTGTTTGTAGATGGTTTATAGCACTGCATTTCTAGAACTGCCTTATTATTTATTCATTTATTTTTGAAAAATGTGAGACAGGGTCTTGCTTTGTCACCCAGGCTGGAGCGCAGTGGTGTGATCACAGCTCGCTGCAGCCTCGACGTCCTGGGCTAAAGCCATCCTCCTGACAGCAGCCTGAGTACTTGGGACTACAGACTACAGACATACGCCACCATGCCTGGCTTACTTTTCTTTTCTTGTTTTTTTTTTTAGGAGATGGGAATCTCACTATGTTGCCCAGGCTGGACTTGTACTCCTGGACCCAGGTGATCTGCTCACTTCAGCCTCCTCCCAAAGTGCTGGGATTACAGGCATGAGTCACTGCACCCGACGTATTTCTAATAACTTATTTGTAGAATCTCTTGACCCTAGAGTGTCCTATCACCTCAAAATAACACATTTTTTTCAGTCTTTCCAATTCATAACCCCTTCATTTGCTTTACTTGGTAAACAGATTTACTTCTCCAGTACATACTGAAGTCGTAACAATGAGCAATCTCATTTTGTAGAATTTTAAAGAGGATGCTGAAAATATTCTGCAACTAACTAATTACATTTATTAACTAATAAATGTTAACTACCAAAACCCTATGGCAATCTTGGTATAGGGCAGTTAACCAATTTTGGTAGTTAACGTTTATTAGGCTGAGGATGTTTCTTCTAGTTCTGTAAGTTTCATTGCTTTTTGCATGATTAATTTGATGGAAGTTTGAATTTTAGTAAATTTTTTATAACTCAATAGGTAATTTTAGATTTTTTCTGTTTTAATTTATTAATAGATTATTTTATATTAAGCCATTCTTGCATCTCTGGAATGAACCTAACTTGGTCGTGATGTAACTTTTTAATAGAAAAAATCTGAATTTATTGATATTTTAATTAGGATGTTTGCATCTGTGTTTATTAATCAACACTGGCCTATGGTCTCCCTCTGTCATCCTGCCTTTGTATGAGTTTGGCATGGAGGTCACACTGACTGCGTAAAATGAGCTAAAGAATGCCCCGTTCCCATCCTCTGGAAGAGACGATGCAGATGTGTCTTGAATGCTTGGTAGACGTTCTCTGTAAAACTTTGTGAGTAGCCGGTTATTTGTTTTTGCTATGTGTGTTGTTCTGTTGTTGTTTTGGTGATAGATTTTTAATAGACAATTTTATTTTTGTAATGATTTTTACATCCAATTAAATTTTATAATTGTTTTTAACTATAGGAAGTTATAGATTCATTGGGTATTGCCTTTTTAATCTAAGCTTTTGGATTTCTTGACACACAAGCATGTGTTTTATTCTGTTATGGACTGAGCCTCTGCTGTCAGTGCGTGTGTGTGTGTGTGTGTGTGTGTGTATTTCTTTTCATACCTAATGGTGGTTTTTCTATGCTTTCTTTTCTTCTTTGATCAGACTTTTACAATGTGTGATAATTTAATGATGCAAAGAATAAATTTATCTTTCTTGATGCTCATTTGTTTTCCATTGCACAGTTTTACTCTGAGCTACAGTACTGCTTACCTTCCACTTTCTTTGCCTTTGTTTTTCCTGCAACAAGGTTTCTATGGCTTGCATTGCACATGGGCTGCAGTCTGCTAATATAAACTTTCATAGCTACATTTCCCTTTCAGTGCTGCTTTAGGTACATGTAAAAAGTTTTGGTTGTTTGTTCACTATCATTCTATTCCAGATGTTTCCTAATTTCTACCATGATCTTTATCATTGCTGTGGTACTTCTAAGTTACTTAGAAGTGAATTTTAAATTTCCAAATAAATGACGTTTAAAATTTTTGATTCATTAGATTATTTGGTAGAATGTGCTTTGTATTTTATCAGTTCTATGGCCTAGTACATAATCAATTTTATAAATATTCTATGTATGCCTGAAAAGATTGTGCATTTTTTCAATTGTTGAGTACAATGCTTCAGGCATGTCCATTAAATCAAGTCTGATATATGCTTTGTTGAAGTCTCCTCTAGATACACCATTTTTTGGGTCTATTACACCTATCAGTTATCAACAAAAGAGTGATAAATTATACTACTGTGATTATAGAGGTTTCAATGTTGTTTGTGTCTATTACTTTTCTTTATATATTAGAAGCTGTTACAAGGTAAAGGAAAGTAGGATGATCATATCTTCCTAGTGAAGGGTTCCATTTATCATTCAACGGCAACCATTTTTAATATTGAGTTCTATTGTGTAATATTGAAATAGCTCACAAGCTTTTTATATAATTAGAATTTCTTGCCTACTATTCCATGTATAATGTAGTTATACATTATATCTTTGTCTACTGGTTTACCTTAAATATTTAAAAATATTCTTGACCCAACCAGGTTTAAAAATAAGCAGAGCTCTTCCTCATCTCTCAATACATATCCTCCAAATTCTTTAATTCTGATCATGCTCTCACCCTAAGTCTTATTATCTCGTATTTGAGTCCACCTGTGTTTATAATCTGGAAACCGTCACCATCATTGTTACTAACATTGTTTCATGCAGTTAGAGCTTGCCAAGATGAAGTCATCCACTTGCATAATTTTTGATCATGATTCCTTTTTTATCATTCTATTTTACTTCTCTGGAATCAGTTTCCTTCTCCCTGATAAATCCTTTGGTAGTTCTCATCATTGTGTGTTAGTAGTAAACATTTTTGTCTTACTAGACTCATATGCTTTGGAAAATTATTTAAGGTTTTGGACTTAGATTTTGTCATCTGTAAAGTGGGGAGGAGTGTGGTCCCTTTCCTGTGAGTGGAAAGTGTGCTCCGTGTCAGGACCTGGAGCAGAATCTGTGCATACGGAGTGCTTTGGGAATCTCAGCTACTTACATGGTTGTCACTGTTTCCTGCAAATACAATTTTTCAGCCTCACCTATTAATAATTTAGCTGAGTGGCCTATTCCAGGCATGGCGTGAATTTTCCTTACCATTTTGGAAATACTAACAACCTGTGTCCTGCTTTAGTGGCTGCTTTTAGGGTGTCTGCTAAATGCCGTTTCCTTGCTGGAAATCATCTTTTCTCCCATGCTGCTTTTGAGAACCTTCTCTGTCTCTGGAGTTCTGTGGCATCCGTGTGACCGACATGCCTAAAAGTAGACTTATTTTTCTTTGTCCTGCTTGCGATGGAGGGATTTGCTGTCTTCCAACATTTCAAAGTAACTTCTTACCCTTCATCTTATTTTCAGCAATGTCTCTTCTGGGGGTCTCCTCATCTCCTTTTCTAGAAGTCACATGCTTTGTTTATTGGGCATTTTCATTCTATCCTCACTTCTCAATGTCTCATTCATAATGTGTGAGACACTTCCCTATGGTTTCTCAGCTCTAACCCACGCTTTATATTCTACTCTGGGATGTTAGAGTTGAAAGTGACATCTTCTGTGGCCACAGGCTTCCAGCAGGAGCCCTAAAGAGATTGTGGAGCCGTAGGAGGGGGGGGGTGTGCTCCTCCGTCTGCAAGCTGTGGCTTCCAGGTTGCAGGTTCCAGGCTGCAAGCTGCTGGCCGACCTCCAGCCCTCCCAGCCCTCTCAGGCCAGGCCCATGCGCTCCCACATGGGCCCAGCAGCCGTGGGCAGCACGGGGCCTGAGGGTGGCTCCATGCAGTCTTTCCTCCAAACTCCCAGGCTCTGATGACCCCACTCTTCCCTTTGTCCCGGCCCGAGGGTGGCAGTCACTGGGTCTCCTCAGCTGTTCCTTCTTATAGAGCTGGCCTCCTCTCTGGAAATATTTACTGCTGCCTTGCTATGTCCTTAATGTTCATGTGTCTTCTTCGCTTCTATCTGTTCTTATGGGTTGTTGGGGAGGAGGCTGTACCCTTTCCCCTGACTGAGTCAGCTGACTTCACTCTTCCTAGACCGCTTCCCACAGAGCCTTATGGTATTTGGCAATGAGCCCCTCTTCCACGACATATGAGCTGTGGGTCATGAGCGTGGTTTGAGTTCAGAGTCTCTCCAAATGCTCAGATCCTTGAATCAGCCAGGCACCATGATCTCTGTCAACACAGTAACATGGGGTGGGGAGTTTCAGACTACGTGTGTTACAAGCTTGACCCCCAAAGCTATGTGTGGTTCGAAGTGTGGTTACAAATCCCCCAAAATGTTTTCTCCCCATGTTAGACAGGGAAGTTTTATTTCTGGTCCCTTTGGGACCCCAATTCCACTTCCTTAACTCAGAAGTGCTCAGGTCAGCATCTCCCAGCTTCTCTGGACAACCACTCATTCCCTCCCCCAGGACAGGTGCAGAGCTAACTCACGAGCTCCCTGTGCAGGGTTTCAGCAGCCAGTTCATTTCCTGACGCTTGCCCCATTTCATGCACATGGCATCGCTTATGGAAGAGTGTGTTGCTGCTGCTTTGTCCAGCACGTATGAGGTGTGTCATGGAAGCATCCTCACGTAACCTTACATCCATGTGGTGGCTAGTGGAAGTCCACATCTGATTCAGCCTGGGCAGCAGATGAAAGTCTTGGGCTGAAAACGCTCACTCTTAGTCACCTGGAGACATCAAAGAACAATCTATTTCTTTTCTTTTTTTTTAGTCAAGTAGGTTTAGTTTTGATGGCAATAAATGTCCTCCAAGTTGTTAATTATTTTCTTAGACCATGAAGTACTATACACCCACTTCTGTGTTATCTGACAATGTATTATAAAGTTGAAGCAAACTGTATGAACATAGCAATAGGCATGCAGGTCTTTTTGGTACGTGCAGAATTGTGTAATGCCATGAGAACACAGTGTAAATTCAACACTGATGATGCACTTCAAAGCAAGGCATCACATGACAGACAAGACAGACAATCATTTCAGCGGCTGACGCTGTAGCGAGCATGTGAGCAGCAGGCTGGTGTGAAGACAGGCACGCCACTGCTCTCATCGCTGCTGAGGATGCGCACATCACAGCTCACGTCGCTGCTGTGAAGATGCTCACACTACTGCTCACACCATGGCTCTCATCACTGCTGTGAAGACACTCTCACCACTGCAGTTATTGCAGTTTGACAATACTGTCTAGAGAAGAATCTGAGAGTAGCTTTCAGCATAACTCTTAACCTTAATTCAATGACTTAAATTATGTGAAATCTTGGCTGGGCATGGTGGCTCACACCTGTAACCCCAGCACTTTGGGAGGCCAAGGTTGGTAGACCACGTGAGGCCAAGAGTTTGAGACCAGCCTGGCCCACGTGGTGAAACCCCATCAATATTAAAAATACAAAAATTAGTCTCGTGTGGTGGCACACACCTGTAATCCCAGCTACTTGGGAGTCTGAGGCAGGAGAATGGCTTGAATCCAGGAGGCAGAGGTTGCAGTGAGCCAATATTACACCACTGCACTCCAGACTGGGTGACAAAAGCAAGACTCAGTATCCAAAAAAAAAAAAAAAAAAAAAAAAAAAAAAAAAAAAAAAAAAAAAAAATATATATATATATATATATATATACACACACACCACACACACACACACACACACACACACACACACATATATATGTGAAAGCTTTGAAATTCAACAGGTTGAGAATATGGTTTCTCGTTGTCTTTGCTTTGCAAAATAAGTACATAAATAAATCACAAAATTAACTGGGTACACAAATGCAGATCCAAGAAAACTGTATTACCTTATCCCAAATCACACAATCCTTTCTGTTGGAGGATGTCGTACTTTGGTGCTCCTTTTCACGCACAGCTAAATAAGCAGGAAAAGATGTAACATTTGCTTTGAGGCAAACCCACAGCGGGAAATTTCAGGAAGTTTTTGCCAAAATGTGCTTGTTCTCTCCTTCACGGACAAAACCAGCCATCACAAACGTCGTTACTTTCAAAGCAGAGCAGCACATCAATCGCTGCATTAATGTGCAATATTTAAACTGCCAACCTACCAGAGTGATATACAGGCCTGTTGAGTTTAGCGTTTTATTTTTCATACTGAAGTTGCTTGGTTTTCTCAATGCTAAAAATGATTTATTTCAAGTAAGAGAAAAAAAAACAATTAATTTCAAGTAAGACTTTTATCCCAGTTCCTGTATTTATTTGTTAGCCATTTCCTGCATGCCCAGTGTGGGCAGGAAGGACAAAGAGATTACGGGCACTGAGTGACCCCGGTGTCCTGCCTGAGGACCTCTGATGGGCTCTGTTCAGCAGGGCGGTTTGAGTGACCCTCGGCGTCCTGCCTGAGGATCTCCGATGGGCTCTGTTCAGCAGGGCAGTTTGAGTGACCCCGGTGTCCTGCCTGAGGACCTCCGATGGGCTCTGTTCAGCAGGGCTGTTTGAGTGACCCTCAGCGTCCTGCCTGAGGACCTCCGATGGGCTCTGTTCAGCAGGGCGGTTTGAGTGACCCTCGGCGTCCTGCCTGAGGACCTCCGATGGACTCTGTTCAGCAGGGCGGTTTTCATGTTTTCAACTATAGGCCAAGTGCTGAGAACAAAAGCTGGGATTTTAGAATTAACACGAAATACGTTTTCCAATCCTGTTGGTGAATATCACACAATGTTACAAGAAACTTTAAAAACTATGATCCCCCAACATGACTGAAGCTCCGTCTGCACCCTCGGAATTCAGGAGTTACGATGGAAGACGTATGCCTTTGAAGCATTTCCTCGTAAGGCAAGAGAGCCTGAAGTAAAACTCCAAGATGCTCTTCTCTCAAGATTTATAAATTTGAACTAAAAAGTGATATGAGAAGTAAACTGAGCTGGCAAATACATAAAACATATATGCACCACCTTTATATCCTTACCTCTGTGAACCTTAGTTCGCTTTTATTCTTACGCTTGTTGTTGTGGATGAAGACAAAATGCCGCAAGCTGGAGGCAGATACAAGATGTCCACGTGCCTTCCTGGGCTCCTGTTCAAGGTTCATGTTTAATAAAACAGACACATCACTTTTCATAATAAATAAGTCTAACAAAAATAGTTATTATAAAATCAAACATAAAATAAATTAAAAAACAAAATACAAAATGTAACTGACTTAGAAACATGATTGTCTTTAAACCTGACTCTCCCACACTTGTCCAGATGAGGACAATAGAAATACATGATATTCATAGGTCTTAAATTACAAAATTTAATTTCTTTTCTTTTTTTTTTTTTTTAAAGTTCTGGTTCTAAGCATCGATCTAATTAATTTTCTCTGTTTTTCTTTCTAACTTTTATTTTAGGTTCAGGGGCACAGCTGCAGGTTTGTTCCATGGCTAAATTGCATGTTGTGGGGATTTGGTGTAGAGAGAGTTCTATCACCCAGGTAATTAGTATAATACCTGACAGGTAGTTTTTCTCAATCCTCACCCTTCTTTGCCTGTCAGCCTCAAAGAGGCCCTTGTGTCTGTTATTCCCTTCTCTGTGTCCATGTGTACTCAACGTCCAGCTCCCACTGATAAGTCAGAACATGCGGCACGTGGTTTTCTGTTCCTGTGTTGATTCGCTTAGGATAATGGCCTCCAGCTTTATCCATGTTGCTGCAAAGGCCACGATCTCATTGTTTATGACTGCATAATATTCCATGGTGTATTGTATTTGCTTCACGTAGTTCTTGTGCTGTTTTTCAACTCCATCAAGTCGTTTATGTTCTTCTCTAAGCTGGTTATTCTAGTTAGCATTTCATCTAACCTTTTTTCAAGGTTTTTGGTTTATTTGCATTGAGTTAGAATGTGTTCTTTTAGCTTAGAAAAGTTTGTTATTATCCATCTTCTGAAGCCAGTTTCTGTCAATTCGTCACACTCTTTCTTGGTCATGTTGTGTTCTCATGTTGTTGAGGAGTTGTGATCCCTTGAAGGAGAAGAGGTGTTCTGGTCTTTGATGGTTTCATCTTTTTGTGCTGGTTTTTTCCCTTCTTCGTGGATTTAACTGGTTGTCATGTCAGGGAGCTGCTTGATGAGGTCGCTTGTCTGCCTGTGGGGGCTACTGGGTTTCTAGGGACTCCTTCAGGTTACTAGGGAAGCTTCCTGTGTCTTTTTTGTCTGCACTGGAGGTTAGGCCTGCCTCTTCTGCTGACCTGGAGGCGTGGCTGGGTGGTCACAAACACCTTCCCGTTGCTACGTAGGTTTTCTGTGTTTTTGTGAAAACATGAAGCCTAGTCCCACCTCTTTAATGGTGGGTTGTGTCTTTCCTCCACAGGGCTGTATCATTCAGGGTTCAGCTCAGACTGAGGCACTGGCTGTGTAACCCACTAGAGTTAGCACTTCAGCCCTCTGGGGTTTGTGGGGGAGGCTAGGGACCCGCCCAGCCCCACTGTCTCTCTCCCCACTTTCAGCTCCCTCTCTCTCTGGGCAGGGGAAGGGGGCAATAGCTTGGCCCGCAGGCTCTCCAGGCCACCTTTTGGGCTTATGTGTTTGCTTACATCTGTGTGCCAATCTGGGACACCGTCCTGGATTATTATTCAACTCCACACTTGTAATTCCTAGTGCTTGACTGGCAAAGATCTCCTGTTCTGTGTATTACTGAGGCTCTGGGAGAAGTGCTGTATCTGGACCAGAGTGCCAGAGGGGGAGCCTCTGACTCGCCAGTCAGATGCAAATTTCTGGGTGAAGTGGCACCCCCCATCTGCCTCATTCTGCCCTGCCTGGGCTTTGCTCACCGTCTGTCTGACCAGACCCCTTGAAATGCACCTGGTACCTTGGCTGGAGCTAGGAGATCGCTTGATTTCTGCATCTCTCTGGCTGGGTGTTGTGCACCAGGGTTGTGTCTTTATTCGGCCATCTTGACTCCACTTTGCATTCACACATCTTGAATGAAGAAAGAGGTTTTATGTTTCCCTTGTAAGGAAATGCATATCGATCACTCATTCTGGAAGTTTTTGTCAATTTTTCTAATAATTATTGAGTTTTCAAACATTTCTCATATGACACCTTATATACATCTTCAGATATAACATCAAACTCACACTTGTGCTGGTAGTGGATTCATGCAGGAGAATTACAGAAAGAGCATGGTGCCTGGCTGGTCATGGTTAATACTGATTTAGGAGCTCTGTGGGAAAGGCTGCCGGCCTGACTCCTTGACATTTTTATGCCTGAATCCATGTGGACAACCCACTCACAATCAAAGCACTGGAGGATCCAGGGAGAGCATGGGTGAGCTCCAGGCCCCCTCTTCTCTGGCAGGTGCCTCCCAGGTATCAGGGGGTGGCTGCTCATGGCCTGGTCCAGACCCTGCCTTCCGATGCAATGACTAGATAGCCAGACCGGGTCCATGAGGGAGTGACTTCTCAGTCACCCAGCAACCAGGCAGGGAAAGGGGGTCTGAAGGCTGACATGCTTGCACAGGTGTGCCTGTGTGTGCGTGTTTGTGAACCAGGACTAGCGAGCACAGGGACTCGGCTGGGTGAGGGTTGAGGAACCTCCATCAGCTTGCGGAGAAGAGATGAAAATGCAGCTGGCTCAGTGTTTTGTGGATGCCTAATTATGGAAATAATTAAAAAGCCACCCTTCTGATGAGCTTCTGGCGTTTAAGTCTCTAACAAGGGATCCATGTGGACACTGGTTTTTCCCAATCCCTTTTGAGAAAAGAGACTGAGGCCTACCTTATCAAGAATGGACTCCTTTTACTGTTTCTTCCCAAGACCAGTATTTTTTTAGGGGGTTAATATACCAGGAAGAGGTCAGGGTGATTATTTAGTGGGAAAAATTGTGTTTGCTGGGACTTTATTGGTTCTCTTTCAGAAATCCAACTTATTTATGACATAAGTCATTTTAGGGCAGTTGATAGAAGTTATTTCTTTTTTATGTCACTCATGCCTGTGTGTAAAATTGTGCTATAAATGATATTGACAGTGTCATACGGTACTACTGTATTTTTTGTATGTTGTAAAACTTTGCTACTTTATGGTCAAACAAACTAAAGTTGTGGCTGTCAGCTTCTCAGAAAAAAAACGCTAGGGCCTTTCAAGTTTTGAAGAATGCACTTAGTGATAAACAGAAGAGAAAATTCCATAAAAAAGAGGAGTAACCCAAGCTTTTATTTTTATGTTTCCTCCTGGATGCAGAATTTGTCTGGGTCGTGGTCCATGTTATGCACAATAAACACCAAGGTGTCATCCAAGGTGGCGACTCCAGCGTCCTCAGTCCAGGCTACGGATGATGTGTTCTGAGGGGCGTCCACGGTGGCTTGTGTTCCACACAAGGTCTGAGTTAATGAGTTATTCAATCTGCTTGGACAGTCACATATGTTTTACTATCTTCAACGTGACAAAGGCTACTGGAAAACCCTGTTGACTTCTGATTTCAGGAGAAGAAAAAGTTTTTCAAGTCCCCCTGGGATTTCTCCCATCAACACTTTGATCTTGGGTAGATGGGGGCTCTCGAGTCATCTCTCCGAGGTCAAGAATCCCCCAGGACCACCTTGCATGCTGATGGGAGCTGGAAGAATCCAGAGAGGACCAAAGAGGCCTCTCACAGTCAGCACCCCTGTGTTTATCAATACAAGGAGTCCCTTTGAGTAACTAAGATTTTGTGCCAATTAGTGAACTTGAGCAGAGCGGTCAAAGGAAACATGTACACGTACAAAGTGAAACACAGTGACGACAACACTGCAATGCGAGCACCCTGGACTCACGCTGCTGTGCAGAGTTTCCTGGGGGATTTCACATACTGTCCTTCACTCCACATGTGGGAGGAAGATGAGGCAGGCGAGACGCTCCCCATTTTTGGAGTTGAAGAAACAGGCTTTGCGGGGGGATGGGTCTACTGAGTAGCACACGGCTAATAACTAGTCGGCCAGGGGCACGTGTCCAGGTCTGAGTCCTCAGGGCGTCCACGCTCTGCTAGCAGGAATGATGCAAACCCCAAGGCCATCATAAAACCTCAGTGAGGCCAACTGCGGACAGTTCCCCTTCTGATCTCCAAGCCCACCAGTGTGAGATGACCTGACTGGTCGTGGTTAACTCGGAACCTGTGGGTGGACTCAAAGTCATGCTCCTGTGAGAAGGGAAAGGGGAAGCCGCTTTCTTTTGTCTTTGGAGTAGCTAAGACAGAACTGAATGGTCTGAGCCAACGAACAGTAGCCTCTCTCTGCTGACTGAGGGTGAACTGGAAATAGTAGGAATCCTTGCAGGTGTTTGGTTTGATCTAGTTACTGTGAGCGGGTCTTCGTGCCTCGGGCGCTCTGAGCGTGGGGGTGATGGCTGTGTTGCCCACATTCCCGCCATGCAGTGGAGCCAGGCTGGCAGCTGTACCTCCACCAGAAGGCAGTGACGCCAGCCCTGTGTGGAAAACGCCGTTTTTGCCTCCAGATCTGGAAGCGTGGAATTTGGCTTCCACTCTCTAGGAGTGGACTTTGCATGCGAAGCTCCCGGTGACTCAGAGGTGGGGATTTTGTTGGCTCAGAGTCTTCAGGTGGGGCTTTCAGCACCTCCGGGGTGGTGGGAGGTTAAGGCAGGGTCCTGGGACAGAAGGAGGGGGAGAGAGACAGACAGAAGGACGAGGAGGAGTTGGGTGGGGGAGGAAGGGCGCAGAGAGAGGAGAGACAAGAGAGATGGGGGTGAAAATGAGAGAGAGAGAGAGAGAGAGAGAGAGAGAGAGAGGAGACGGAGACAGACAGGCAGAGACAGGAGACGGGGAGATGGGGGGAAGGAAATGAGAGGCGGAGGCAGGAGGGGAGGGAGAGCGTGCCAGCCCAGCCCTGTCTGCCATGCTCTCAGACGCCCGCGGCCAGGCGGAGATGGCAGCAGAGGGCTTCCATGCAGAGCAGGTATTTGTTCTAGAACCTGCCCGGCTCTCCCCACGGAGGGAGCTCAACTTTTCTCCTCCAGTGTTTGGCTTCGCCCTCTCTCCTTGTCATTTACGGCGCCCGCGCTCCGGAATGCCAGCCTGGCACCGAGGCGCAGCCAGCAGTGGTGTAGTCTGCTAATGGCTTCTTTTCATTTCAGCCTCCCTGAGAGACCCAGTGGCAGATTGTAGACTCAATTACTCTCATGTCAGGTGATTATCCTAGGTCTTAATGTAATCTTCCATTCACACATACCATATTTCAATTACGGCAGCTATGAAACAAGCTGTGTATTGAAATCGCCAATCACCTTATCACTGCTGAACAATGTCAACTGTAAAAGACACCAGCTGAAGGCAATTACACATGTGTTGAGAACCGATTATGATGACTCTCTGTGGTATTTGTGATGAGCTGGGGAATGTTCTGAAAATTTAATTTAATGACAATATGCTTGCTGTACAATCCATAATACCTCCTGAATCCAGCATGGGGCTATTAAAGCTGATAGGCGCATGTTACCGCGCGGGCTGGGCCGCGAGGGCGGCTGGAGGCCTCCACGGGGAGCGGGTGATTTCTGCCTCTCCGCGCTGAGCAGACAGCCCCGGCTCCAGCTGCACGCGCGGGGGGGCCCGGCGGGGCCAAGGTGCGGCTGGCTGCGCGCCCTGTTGCTGCCCCGCGTGTTCCCCACGCCCGGGGGCTCCGCCCGCTCCGCCCACCCGGGAAGGCCCGCGCGTGGCTGCGGATGGAAGGCACTGACGGGCCGCGGGCCAGGGTCGCCTCGGGGGTCCCGGCGCTGGGTGCCTTCGCCGACACCGGCAGGACCCCGAGAGGACGCGCAGGCCCCGCCAGCGCCCCTGGCCCAGCGCTGCCCCTAGGACTGGGGATGTCAGGAGCTTCCTCCCTGACCGCAGGACGCTCAGACGGGTTCGAGCTTCCTCCCTGACCGCAGGACGCTGAGATGGATCTGAGCTTCCTCCCGACCGGAGCGGGACACTGACATGGGTTCGAGCTTCCTCCCGACCACAGGACGCTCACATGGGTCCACAGGCAGGCTGGAGGCCTGGGCGCTGGAGGGTGCGGGCAGACAGCAGATGGGAGCCGCTGGGATGGGGAGGACGAGGAGAGGCAGGGGAGGGCCGAGGCAGTGTGGACCCAGCGCTGCTGCGTGGACGTCCTCTGCCCTGTGGGTGCCAGGTCACCGGCAGATGCAGGAGAGCTGGGAGACCCCCAGCCGGCCCTGAATCCCAACCCTGAGGCCCTGGGACGTGCGGGCTGGAGAAAGAGGGCTGCTTGGGTGACTTCCTCCAAGTCCAAATGTTTGGCTCCTTCTACAAAGCAGCGAGGACCTAATTCATTCCGGAATAACACACTTTCTTGCCTTAATTCGCTTATTAATGGAAACTATGGAGAAAATGGAGACGCAACGTCGTTGGTTTAAAGTGGCAATAGTCTCGGTTTCCGTCAGCCACGTCCAGCCCCTTCAATGCAAGGACTTTTTTTGCTTATCTGTGGTGGTGAATTGAATATCAGAAAATTATGCACAGAGCTTTTCATTGTTTAGCTCATCAGCTATTCTTAGTGTGTTTTATGTGTGGCCTAAGACAATTCTTCCAGTGTGGCTCAGGGAAGCCAAAATGTTGAACACGCCTGGTTACACGAAGAGTGTTTTAAAAGTATGAGCTCACTGGCGCAGCACAGTGGCCCACGCCTGTAATCCCAGTGCTTTGAGAAGGCGGAGGCAGGTGCCTCTCTTGAGGTCAGGAGTTTGAGACCAACCTGGTCAACGTGGCAAAAGCCCATCTCTCCTAAAAATCCAAAAGTTAGCCACGGGTGGTGGCACGTGCCTGTCGGCCCAGCCACTTGGGAGGCTGAGGCAGGAGAATGGTTGAACCCTGGAGGAGGGGGTTGCCCTGAGCTGAAACCGGCTGCTGCGCCCCAGCCTGGACAACAGAGCCCGACTCTATCTCAAAAAAAGAAAAAAGCTCATTGACTGAAGAATATGGGAATTCCATGGCTCTGTCCTCAGCATTTTAAGTCTTCAGACTAATTTTAGCCACATGCTATTATAAATGGGTGCATACTTCAAATATATTTTAATAGTGTAGATTTTTTTAATAGAGGATTTTTTTAAAAAAACATAGACTATTTAGGATTTGATTTTTTTTTTTTATGCAAAACCACATGTGACAACGTCCACATAAATTTTAATCCTCTTTTCTGGCTAAGTTTTCTCTACACAGTGTTTCCATCATCTATTAATGTGAGTATTTTCTTTATTTTATCATTTATCTCACTTGAATTTAAGTCGTGTGAAGACAGCTTATGTTTGCCCGCGTTTTCATGGTGCAGTCTAGCTACCTGCCGCCTGTTTGCGAACGGATGTATGAACGACCACATTTAAGTCCCCGCTTACTTGAGATGGTCTCCTACTTCGATTTATGCAGTGCAAACGTGGTTTGGTGTTAGGCGTTGTCCTTGCTCAGTAACTACCCCGTCAGTTCTGACTGTAGTTCTATTACAATGCATAGTTTGAAAAGTGTTTGAAGTTAGCGCCATTCGTGCCAGTTCTTCGCCGAGTGTGTTCATAGAGCCGCGTAACTGGAGGGTGGACAGAACACTGGGGGCCTCGGGTTTTCCAGTCCGGCACGGGAGGCCCAGGGCATTTGGCCTCTGTTCCGAGGTTACGGAGGCAGAGTTGGCACAGGGTGTTCGTCCTGGCAGCTCGTGGGCTCTGAGTCCAGCGGTCTTTCATGACCTGGGGCCGGCTCCCGAAGGAGGCCGCGAAGCACTCGCGCCGTTTCCCTCCGTCCACGTGGCGCTGATCCCTGACCTGCGGCCGCCGCGCGCTGGACGATGAGGGGGAGCTGGAGGGCCTGGGCCTCTACGGGTTTGAGGCTGAAAGCTGGGTGGCTGGATGGGCGGCCATGGAGGGGCACCGCGCTGGGCATGCCTGCTTCAGTTACACTGTTCCGTAGTCATCGAGCAAGCGGAATTTCTCCTTCGAGAGAGGCTGTGATGTGTACCTTGGAGAAATGAAGGCGAACAGGGCATTGCTCAAGCATATTTATTTCTAATTTATAAAGTAAGCTAAATCATTAACGTGAGGGTGACATGAAAGCTGGGAAAAAGTGTAACTGTGGACGTCCCTTGCACCCTCCATCGGCGGTTTCCTATTCCTAGTTCCTGCTCCCTGGGGGACGGGGGGTTTTGAAGGACTCGGGCTCGGAATGGGTAGAATCCCAAAGCCAGGCTGCCTCGCACGGGATTTTGTCGGAACAATCTCTGCACCCCTGCCCCGTCCCAGGGAGCACTGGCAGTTGCTGGGACATCCTTGGGCATCTTGACTGCGGCGGAGGCCGGAAAAGCTGCTGAGTATCCTGCAGTGCACAGGATGGCTCCCTGAAATGTCAGTGGAGCCGGGTTCAGAACCTTGCTGGACAGAAAGGAAAACCTAATTAGCAAAGAAAACTGGAAGAAACTTAGTCCCTCAAGTTGCTTTTGGTGTTTCAGCAAAACGGGGGAGATCCTCAAGTCTTTAAACTGTTTTCACGGTGGCCTCGTGTTTACAGTTTTCTCCGTGTGGACTGTTCTGTGGTCTGTCGCCCATGTGGATCCGCCTGGACTTATGAATTCGTATGCACCCGGTGAGCCTGGCAGAGTGAAGGCCGCAGGGAGGGAGCTCCCGTACCCCGAACGCAGGAGGAAGGGGAGGAGAGGGCGGTGTGACCGGGCCTGTGGACCCCTCCGTAAGGAAGCACCCATGGGGCGGGGGCGGGGACCCCCCAGGCTGCCCTGCCCGGATCCGCAGCAGGGTGTGCAGGCAGCATCGCTGCAGAGCAAGCCTGGACCTCCAGCGTCTCCGGGTTTTCCCCAGGGAAGCGACTTTCGGGTGGCCAGACACTTAGCAGAAATCATTGCGGGGTCTCCTTCCACGGACAGCATGCAAAAGGTGTGTGTTTGTAGCCCACATATTAGTAAGCATTACTCTGGCACACTCTCTTAAAATAAACTAGGCAACATTTTGCGTTCCTTTACAGTCATATTTTTGAGACTATTTTGAGACAGAAGAAAACGAAGAACCAGATGAATTTGAGAAAATGGGCTTTCTGGTTACCCTGCGTCTCTTCTTTCTCCTCCAAAGTTAACAGATAAACTCACATGACATCACAGAAACGTGCTGAAAGCAGGCACTTCATTTCCGCGTTATGGGAATTGGCGAATTTTCCTGTTTTCACAATTGTGTTGCAGGCAGCACTGAACTCCTTACCAGAGGTGATGATATTCTTTATGATGCATGCTTCTTACAGATGTTAAAGAAAACACACATTATCTTCATGCTTGTGCTCGGCCTGGCTGCTCACATTTTGAATAAACTACGTCATGTGTTCATTACAAGAATGTTAAAGAAAAAGCATGTTATCTTCATGCTGTGTCTGTTCACATTTTGAATAAAGTCCATGAAATGTCCTTACAAAACTGTCATAATGGTAACAGCATAGAAAGCAAACAGGTCTTCACGCTCACACAGGATGATATTTTCCAAGACAGGCGGTGGCGTCGCCAAATAAATGAGAGACCTTTCTAGCAGCCGCTATTGCTGGCTGTTTTTCTTCATGTATAATTCTTCACTCAGAAAAAATGCTATCTGATTACAAATTATGTACCTATTCTTACTTCTTTTGCCCAAGGCGGCCGTTAATTTTTGCCATAGGTCATAGAGGATAAAGCCCCAAAGATCCAGGAGCTTCTTAATTGCATCGCACACAACTGGCTGTCGTCAGGCTCCTGGAAGGAGTTATTGCACCTTGCAGATAATGCCTTTTCCCTGCGAGCCATGAAATAGATTCTCCCTCTATTGCTATATTAATTAGACTTCAAGGATGTTAGAAAAATTACAGCTTAAGCTTCTGCTCAAAAAATTTAGGCAATATTACAGAAGAAATCTTGGCCCGAACTTACAAGCAAATGAATTAACCTTGAGGCTTTCTTTTGTGCCAGAAGGAAAAGATAAAAAAAAAAAAACAAAACCCTAGCACCTCACCACCCTTGTCACATTACAACAATATATAAGTTTTGATAGAATTCCAGGTTAAGTTTGTCAATTCTGATGTTGTAAAAACGGAATGAATTGGCAAGATGTGTGGAAGTCTCGGGAAGTGCTGGAAATTTCCTCCTCGGGCCGTATATCAAGCGCGCAGAGAGAAGGGAGAGGAAAGGAACGTAGGACAGAAGGGCAAAAGGCGAAATGGTTTGTGTCCATTTAAGAAAAAATCAATAATAGCATAAAATTGATTTAGTGCTTGTCATAAAACATAAGTAAGTGCTGGAAAATAGAGAAAATTGAGTCTCAATTTAATCTGCACAAAAGCCACACTGTACTGATGAAGTGATTGTAGTGGGGAGAGCCACATAAAACCTAGAGACAGATACTTAATTGTCATATTAAAGACTCTTTTCAGCCCGCTGGAGTCGGGGGGTAGGACCCATTCATCATGTGGATAAGGGGCATTGAAATCAAATCTCAATTAAAATCTGTTCAATAATGTCTCTAATATGTTTTTCAAGCATTAATTTTTTCCCATCGATTGCACACCCCATAAATCAGATATGTTGCCGTGCATGTAATAGTTTATGGAGGAGAGGATTATGGTTTTATGAAGTTAATGCGGCAGAACCATTTAATTTACACAGGCTAAAGTTTTATGTCTGTTGTTCATTTCTATTATTTTCTTCAGCTAAAAATTATTTGGGCCATAAAACTAAGAACCAAGTTCACTTTTTCCAAGTGTCTATGTATTTAGCCATCAGATTCGGTTTCTTTTTTCCAAATCTGGCTGGGAAATGACGGCCGGGAAGCGCATGGAGCTGAGTCCGCGGCGGGCACAGGCTCGGTGCAGAGGGCGGTGTGCCCGGGGAGCCGCCTGGTGACGCTCCCGCAGGGCCCCGAGGGACTCCGCAGGCACCCGCGCACCAGCTTCTGCGTCCCAGGCGCCGCCGAGGACTCCGGACTTTCTGAACAAAAAGCCGCCTCTATTTCCTTCAGGGCTCCGATGGCAGCTGGTGGGTGAAATGGACGGAAGAAAGGAGGGCACGCTTTCTGAAACCAGTTACAGGGGTTTCCTATTTTCACCAACAAATTCATGGAGGAGGTGGGACTCTGCAGA
>PVKP010037589.1:0-21524 GCA_004027715.1 Plecturocebus donacophilus | reverse complement strand
CCAGGAGTAAAATTGCTGGATCGTATAGTATTTTGTTGTTGTTGTTTGTTTTTGTTTTGAGACGGGCATCTAGCTCTGTTGCTCAGGCTGGAGTGCAGCAGTGCTATCCGTGCTTACTGCACCATCTGCCTCCCAGGTTCAAGTGATTCTCCTTCCTCAGCTTCCCACGTAGCTGGGACTACAGGTGTGCACCACCACACCTGGTCATTTTTTTTTTTTTGTATCTGAGTAGAGACGGGATTTCACCATGTTGGTCAGGGTGGTCTCAAACTCCTGACCTCAAGTGATCTGCCTGCCTCAGAATATTTAATATTTTAAGAAACTTCCAAACTGTTTCCAGAGTGGCTGTATCATTTTATAGTCCGCCAGACATATATCAATAATCCAGTTTCTCCAAATTCCCACCAGCATTTAGGGTTGTCACTATTTTTACTTAGCCGTTCTGATAAGTGTCAAATGATATTTCATTGTGGCTTTAAATTGTATTTCCCCGGTGGGTAATAATGTTAAATATATTTTGATGTTCTTATTTGGAATCTGTAGATTCTTATCTGTGAACTCTCTGTGCTCCTTCTTTGCTCATTTTCTATTTGAATTGTTCGATTTTTTTTTACCATTGAGTGGTGAGTTCTTTATATAGTCTAGATACTTGTCTTCTGTCAAATATGTGGTTTGCAAATGTTTTTTACAGGTATATTATTTTTCATCCTTTTAACAGGATCTTTCACAGAGAAAAAGTATTAAAATTTTGATGAGGTCCAATGTATTAAGTTTTCCTTTTATAGCTTGGGTTTTTGGTGTCAAGTCTAAGAAGGCTTTGCCTAGCTCTAGACTCAAAGATTTTCTCTTCTGTTCCCCCGACTCCCCACTAAAAGTTTATCGTTTTGGGTTTTACATTTAAGTTTGTGATCCATTTTGAGTTAATATTTTATAAGGAGTGAGACTTAGGCTCTGGTTCATGTTTTATCTTTTGATGTTCAATTGCTCCAGCACTATATAGTGCAAGGCTATCTTTCCTTGAATTGCCTTTGTACCTCTTTAAAAAAAATCAGTTGGGCCTATTGATGTGGGTCTACTTCTGGGTTCTCTGCTCTGTTCCATTGATCTGTGTGTCTCTCCCTTTGCTAATGTCATACACTCTTGATTATGGGGCTACACAAAATTTGATGGACTGATTCCTTTCACTTTATTCTTTTGCAAATTGTTTTAACTATTAATTTCTTTGCCTTTTCATATAAATAGACAAGAATAATCTTGTCTATTTCTACAAAAAATCTTGCTGGGGTTTTGACCAAAATTTTGTTAAACCTGTACATCAGTTTCAGGAGAATCAACATCTTTACTATATTGAGTCTTCCAATCCATGAACATGGTATGTCTCTCCATTTTTATCAATCTCTTTTGTTTTCTGTCATCTGCACTGTCTGGTTTCAGCATATAAGTCCTGTACATGTTTTGTTAGAACCTAGGAATTTCAAATTTTTGGAGCAATTGTAAATAGTATTGTATTTTTTATTTCAGTGTACACATGTTCATTAGTAGTATATATAAATACAACTGATTTTTGTATGTTTATCTTACACCTGGGAACTTGCTGAACTCACTAGTTCTAGAATTTTTCAATAGACTCCCTGGATTTTCTATGTAGACAACCACACCATTTGCAAATAGAGAGTTCCATTTTTTCTTTTCTGATATATATGCATTTTATTTATTTCCTTTTCTTACTGCACTTCCAGCAATATATTGGGTAAGAGTGGTGAGAGTCCACATCCTTTCCAAATTCCCAATCTCAGAAAGAAAGCATTCAGTCTTTTTCAATCAAGTAGTGTGTATCCAAGGATTGTTTTATCATTTTTTTTATCAGGTTGAGTAAGTCCCCCTCTGTTCATATTTTTTCTGAGAATCTGAGAATACCAGGGTATTGAATATTTTAAAATACTTTTTGTGCAATTAATACATTAATTGATTTCTTCTTTAGCCTTTTCTTATAGTGAATCATATTAAAAATTTTTGAAATATCAAAAAAGTCTTACATCCCTGTCATAGATCCCACTTGATCTTAGTATATCATTCTTCCTATGTATTGGTGAACTGTATTTGCCAATGTTTTGCTAAGGATTTTTGCATAAATAATTATGAGATATATTGGTGTATAGTGTACTCCTTTTTGTACTGTCTCTGTCTAGTTTTGGTATAAGGGTAATGTGAGCCTCATAAAATAAATTGTTATCTCCTATTCTTTTTTTCTAGAGAAGATTGTGTAGAATGAATGTTAATTTCTATTTAAGTGTTTAGTAGAATTCTCAGTGAAATTGTCTACGCAAAGAGATTTTTTTGTCTTAAAACTATGAACTTAATTTTTGTAATATATATATGCTATTCAAATGATCTATTTCACATTGAGTAAATTGTGAGTTTGGGTTTTCTTTTTTAATTAAGAAATTGGTTTATTTCATCTAAGTTGACAAATTTATGTTGAGTTGTTCATAGTATTTCCTTTCTATCTTTTGATGCCTACAGAGTATGTGACAATATCACCTGTTTCATTACTGATAGTGGTAGTGTCTGGCTTCTCTCATTTTCTTTGTCAGTATTGCTAGAGGTCTGTCAATTTTATTGATCTTCTCAGAGTGCCACTCCCTTTGTTTCACTAATTTTCCCTATTGCTTTTCTGCTTTCAGTATCAGTGATTTTCTTTCTTATCTTTATTATTTTCTTCTATCTGTTTTTTTGTTTGGGGGTTTTTTTCTTTCTCTTCTTTGTAGGTTCTTTGGGTAGGAGGTTAGATTATGGATTTGAGGGCCTGGCATGGTAACTCACACCTGCAATCCCAGCACTTTAGGAGGCCGAGGTGGGCAGATCACCTGAGGTTAGCAGTTTGAGACCAGCCTGACCAACATGATGAAACCCCATCTCTACTAAAAATACAAAAATTAGCCAGGTGTGGTGACCCACACCTGTAATCCCAGCTACTTGGGAGGCTAAGGCAGGAGAATCACTTGAACTTGGGCAGTGGAAGTTGCTGCAGTGAGCCAAGATTGCACTACTGCACTCCAGCCTAGATGACAGAGAATCCATTAAAAAAAAATTATTGATTTGAGACTTTTTCTTTTTTAATATATGCATTTAGTGCTATAAATTTCTCTCTTAACACTGCTTTAGCTATGTCCTACAAATTTTACCATGTAAAATTTTCCTTCAGTTCAACGTATTTTTAAACATTTCCCTTGAGGTTTTTTTCTCTTTGACCCATGTGTGGCCTTGGGGTTTTGTGAAGTTTCTTTCGTTGCCTGGTTATTGGAGGTTTTTCCCTATTGTTTTTCTGTTATTGATTTCTGTTTGATCCCACTGTGGTTGGAGCACAGACTCTGCATGATTTTCACTCTTTTGAATTCTTTGAGATTTGTCTTATGGCCCGGGTTGTGATCTGTCTCAATATATGTTCTATTGGCATTTACAAAGAAAATGCATTCTGATGTTCTTGGGCGGACTGTTGTAATAATGCTGATTAGATGCTATTGGTTGGTGGTGTTTTGAGCTCTTCTGTATCCTTGATGATCTTTTGTCTGGTTCTATCGGTGGTTGATTAAGGGGTTTGAAGTTTCCAACTATAATTGTGGATTTGTCTAGTTCCCCTTTCAGTTCCATTAATTTTTGCTTCACATATTTTGCAGTTCTGTTGTTTGCTGCAAACACATTTAAGATTGCTACGTTTTCATTGAATTGACCCTGTCATTACTATATAATGTCTCTGCTCCGATTCTGGCAATCTTACTTGTTCTGCAATCTACTTTATCTGATATTGACATAGCCACTTCTACTTTCTTTTGATTAATGTTTGCATAATGTATCTTTTAAAAATCTTTTTACTTTTGATCTGCTTATATCATTATGTTTGAAGTGAATCTCTTGTAGACAGTGTGTAGTTGTGTCACGTTTTTTAATCCAAGCTGTCAATTTCTATCTTTTATTGGTGTTTTTAGACCACTTGCATTTAACATAATTATTGTTGCATTAGGACTTAAGTCTGTCATTTTATTTTATTATTTTTTGTTAATTCTGTTTAATTTTTTCCATCTTTCTGAGGGTTACTTTGACATTTTTTAGAATTCCATTTTTGTTTTGATCACCAAAGGATCTAAATTTAGGGTACAAATGTGTGTCACAAGTAGGTTTTCCTCTGTATTCTGCTCAGTGCCTTGAAGGTACCTCCCCTTCAGGTCTCCTGGGTATTGTATGGAGGATGTGGTGGTCCAGCTCGGGGAGACCTCAGATCAATGCGAAGAGCATCTCTTATTAGACTCCCCATCTTGAGAGGTGTCTGCACCATGTAGACTAGCAAAGCTACTGCAGTCCAGTTTTGCCTGGATCTTCAAATGTCATTGGAGTACTATCAGCTTACATTCCTCATTTTTATCTGGATCCCACATTTTAAAAAATAGTTTTGCCTGTTTACTTCCGGCCATCTTGTTTGCTCTTCATTGCTTTTAAGAATTAAAAACATTTTTCCAGCGTTTTAATTGGTTTTCAGAAGGAATTTTACTTGAGTGACCTAGTTTACTATGTTCCTGGAAGCAGAAGTTTCAAAAGCTTTTTAAAGGACCTTCTAGATTGAGTTACTTTGGTTGCAAGTCCAAAATAAGAGAGATTCATTAGAGTTACCTCCATAACAGGGGTGCCATTGCTTGGCTTCCCCCTCAGAGAAGCTTCTGAGACAAAGTTTTTTCTTTTTTTTTTCCTTTTTTTCTTTTGAGACGGAGTCTTGCTCATTTGCCAGGTTGGAGTGGAGTGACGCAATCTTGGCTTAGAGCAACCTTCACCTCCCAGGTTCAAGCAATTCTCCTACCTCAGCTTCTCAAGTAGCTGGGACTACAGGCACGCGCCACCACATCCAGCTAATTTTTTGTATTTTAGTATTTCACCGTGTTGGCCAGGATCGTCTCCATCTCCTGACCTTGTGACCCACCCACCTCAGGCCCCCAGAGTGCTGGGATTACAGGCATGAGCCACCGCGCCCAGCTGACAAAGTTTTTATATGCATAGCTTATTTGTTAAGTTCCCAGGGGAAAAGGGACAAGGCAGACTGGGCAGATGAAGGAAGGAGAAGGGAAAGCGGACCCAAGGCTGTGTCACGGAGCCAGGCACCACTGCAGGTAACGAGGGCTCAGTTATGCAGAGGATCCTCTGAGCAGTCTCGGACAGCGGGCTTGGAATTGTTCTCTTCTCTACGATGTGGAAGAGGGATATTTATCTTCCAGCTTCTGTCCCATGGATGGAGAGTGGCTGCAGGGTCTGTGAACTCCCCTGTGCTGTCACTATGGGCATGCCCCAGAAGAGATGGGTTCTATCCCATGACAGGTGTCCAGAAAGCCCTGGGCAGATGGTGAGAAACACCTGACATCCTAGTGAAGCACGACTGGGTCCCGGGCCGGTCGAGAGGATGCGAGAGAGGCCCTGAAAGATGTCTGGACAAGGCTGTGTACTGTAAAACAAAAGGTCTGGAAGGAGAGGGGCACTCAGGCATCAGGACAACTCCCCCTCCACCTGCTCTGGGGCAGTGTGGCCATCTCTGCGTCCCCGTGGCTCCTCTGCCAGCCTGTTCCCTCTCCATCCTTATAGGTCCTGGTCCCTCATCTCCCCAGCTTGTTCAGGGCTGTGTGCTGCAGCCTCTCCTGCCCCTGCTGCTGAATCCAGATAGGTACCTCCTGGTCTCTGCTTCTGCAGCCAGTGAGCTCAGCCTCTGTGTTTCCCAAACCCCAGGAGGACTCCACTTGGCCGGCTCATATTTTTGATCCAGGCCACCCATGCCACAGCCCTTGGCAGCTTAGCGGTTGGCTGTTGTCTGTTCCAGTGTCCACCCTGCACCAATCAGCCGATGGGGAGGGACAAGGGGCAGCTGTGCAGAGATTGGGCTGTTTACACAGAAAGGCTGTGGCAGGAAGACACTCTCAGCACAAAGGACATAAAAATGAAGGCAAGGAGCTTTGGTTTTGTCTTTTATTAATTCTTACAACTCCCAAGAATGGACAGTGGGAGGAACTGGGCCTGTGGGGTCAGCAGGACCATCTGACAAAAAGAATGTGCAATTTTTTCCAATGTGATTCGCTTTGTCTTTTTTTTTTTTAATCTGTGAATTGTTGGGTCAATTCCAACATGATAAAGAGCCATATTTGTTAATCTTGGCATCAAAATGATGTGTTTTCAAAATCCGAACAAAACTAAAGAAGTAACAAGCTTTAAAGAAGCAAGACTAAGAAGTAAAGAAGTCACATCCTGTGTGGAAAGGCTGTGTCCAAAGAAAAACACACAGATGAGCAAAAACACTGTGCTGTGTGCTGAGTAAAGACATCACCCCACCCTTGTGGGAAGCTTGAGCACTCTACTCCAATGTGAGCGTGTGGGGATCCGGGTTCGAGACCAGTACCTCCTCCCGGGCTTCCGCAAGCTGCTCATTGGGTGCACCTTGTTTAGGGTTCTGTTTAGGGCATTGTGGCAGCAATGGCACCCAGGAACAAGAAGGGCATGAGCTCAGGTCTTGAGGGCCTTATCTCCGGCGAGTCGATCAGAAATGAGCACCCTCCCATCTGCCCGTCCAGCCACGTGGATGTGCTGGACGTAAAGCTGGGACACTCCAGCTTGAGGAGCAGTGGCTGGGCTTAGCTTCCAGTACCTTCTGGAACATCTCATCTGTGGACGTGGAGAGCACGGAGCACCAACATGGCCCCCGGCATGGCAGCTGACATCTGGGTGCCCCTTTCCACTCATTTATCAGCCCGTTACTTTCCCCAGCGGCCCTGCTGCTTCTACGTGGCGTCCACAGTCGCTTCCTTACAGAGGAGGACACGGAGGAAAACACGGGTTATTCGCTGTTGTTTCCAGCGTTATTTTGTTGTGCTGAGTTTTGTCAAATCAGAAAACTCTTAGTTTGCTTTATTTCCAGCAGTGGAAATGGGCTGAGCAGAGGCCCCCATGCCTGGGCTGGGGTGGAGGCGAACCCTCGGTCACCACGTTCGCCAGGACTCCCAGGATGGTGCTCCTGGCAGCAGTCCCTGTTTTCTTTGGTGTCACTGGAAACACTTCTGCTTGGGTGTGGGTTGTTGGGATGGCAGTATATCAAGAAAGGGTTCCTTATTCTCCCTCCTGAAATTCTGCACACATGACCGTTTTTAGCAGCAGTGATCTAATTTCTATTTTTGGTGGAAGTTTTGAGCACCCTGTCAGGTGGAACTTTTTGTGTTGTAAACAAACAGGAGCTCCAGCCCGAATGGAGGTAAAGATTGAGGGCCGTGCACGCACCTCTGTGGAGCGGCCATAGGTTCAGGCACCTTCAGGAGAAAGTCTGATCCAGCCACTCAGTGATGCAGCAGGGACCGAGGGCCCTTGGGTGCCCTGCTCCCTCTGCATCGCCAGGGGCTCCCCATGCTGCCCTAATAGCTTTGCCGAAGGCCCTTCTGAAGAAAGGCAGCTGGCTTCAGCTAGAGTCCCAGGGTCCAAGCTGGCTGAGCCACCTTCTTTTTCTTCCCCAATACAGAGCTATTCTCACCTCCCCTGAAGGCCTTCCCAGGTGATGGGAGCCATGGAGGCTGCATTGGACGTCTCCAGGCACTGTCCAGGAAGCCACTTGCTACAGGACCCCCTGAGAAGCCTGAGGCTCTAAACCCCGTGGAACCCCAGGAGGAAGCATGGATCCAGCTAGCAGTGGGCCTCTGTGGCATGGAGAATGTTCTGTTCAGACACTCCCAAGTGGGAGCTTAGCGGTGCAATGGGGTAACCTGCTGCTTCCAGCCCCGCGGGCCCGCAGTCCCCCCACCAGAGATGGGCCCTCCTGCCAGGCTTCCTGCCTAATGCAGCTTAGTCTCCTGCTGCACCCCTCCCAGCTCTGCCAGCGCAAGAGGTCACCCCACACCTCCTGCTTCCAGGCTGCCGGCTCTCCCCCATGGACCCCATCTCCCCAGGATGCTCTGGACTTTGCAGAGGCCCCTCTGCTCTCCTTGGGGTTACAGAGCTCTGCATCCCTCCCCTCCTTCCACGAAGCTGCCCCGCTCCTACACCCCACACCACAGCCTGGGGCTCCACACTCCCTCACCATAGCCACACCTGCCAGGTGTTGGCTGCCTCTCAACTCCGGCCACCTGTTCCCGCCCTCCGTGTTGGGGGCACGCGGTGAGTCACCCAGGTAGCTCTGCACCCCCCTCTCCTCCGGCGCCCTGCTGTCTGGGCGGCCATGCCACTGCAGCCCTTGAGCCAGAGCACCTGCCTGGAAACCTCGTCCCGACTTCCCGAATGCACCTCCCTGCCCACAGGACATCCACCCCAGGCCACATCCAAACCTCCAAATGCCTCCCGGACACTCCATCCAGAGGCCCCACCTGCCCTGTGGCTCACAGAGGCTGGCGCCATCACCTCCCTCCGCCACAGCCAGACTGGTCTGCTCCCCCTCCCCTTCACGTCCCGTCTTGGTGATCACCTGCTCCCCCATTTCTCACCTCAAAAGCCACACCTCCTCTGTGCCTCACCCCTGGCTCCTACCTACGCAAGGCAGCAGCCTCTGGCCACCCTCCATGCCCAGCCATGCAGAGCCTGGGAAATGACAGGGCACATGGTTGTCCTTTCACGGCTCCTGTTACCTCCTCCAACTTCAGCCAGGACCAAGACGCTGCACACTTGGCCTTGATCCTTCCTGAGCACAAGATGCCTTGATCCTTCCTGAGCGCAGGGTGGGGGCAGTTTTGTTCTGTGAAGTTCCTTGGCCTTGAGTTTAGCTGGACGCCACTCCCAGAAAGCCTGAGAGACAGACATTCCTCTGTACAAGGTCCCTCCTGAGCACCTGCAAGGAGCACTCTGCCATTCTCACTCCTGCCTGGCTCCGGCTTTCATCCGCGTGGAGGGCCTTGTCTTCTGTGGGTCCCAGCCTCAGCCTCGGCTGGCTCCCAGGAGGCTCTGCGAAGGTTTGCTGGGCTGCTCCCCAAGCAAGGGGCCACGGGAAGGTGGGGGCTGCTGAGGGCGTGGGAGGCAGGGGCGTCTGTGTGTGCCCTTTCTCTTCCCCACCAGAAGCTTGCTTTCCCTCACTGGAGACCCGAGGATGGAGGGTGGTGCCTTCGCTGAGCTTCTGCTAACAGCACGCTCACTGTTTTGAAACAGAAATGAAAGAACGTTTGGGAGTTGGGGTATGCGCAGAGAAAACATTTTCGGAGAACGTCCTTACTGACTGGTGGGAATAGCTATGTGTGGAGGGAAGAGTTCAGGGTACGGTGGTCGGGTCCTTGGGAGATGTCGGGGAGGGCCATTTGGCCCATCTCCTGGGCAGGGTGGGCCCAGCTCATCCTGTACACCCTAATCCTGATGCCTCACGATTAATCAAATGGCTAAAAGCAAACACACCAAAAGCCCTCAGCATCGTGTCACCAGGACAGCGATGTGACATCATGTGTGCATTCCAAGCTGTCGCCCTAGGCTGAGTGAAGCTCATGGTGGGACAGGCAGATGCCTCACGTGCATTGTGCAAATCAGGTTTTGTGCAGTGTCCTGCTCATTGACTGTGGGATTCATTGATTATTCTATTCCCTGCACATTCAGCTCCACAAAGCATCTTCTGTGTACCTCAGAGGAGCGTGGTGCCATTTCTGTTCCTGCTTCAGACTTTCGTCCACGTGGATGGCTTGTCCCCTGCAGGTCTAGCCTCAGCTGACACACCGGCCCTGGGAGGCTCTGCGAAGATTTGCTGGGCCACTCCCCCACACACAGGGCTACAAGGAAGGGGGGCCGCAGAGGGTCCTGGGAAGTAGAGGCACAGGAATCTGTGTCAAAGCACGGTGCACATAATCTGATTGTTTTACTCAAAATCACTAATCAGATCCTGTACAAAATGTTTTCAGGCAGATGATCTTACTCATTGTCACAAAAACCCACAAGAAAGGTAGATTGAGGTTTTTAATCCCTATTTGGTAACTGAGGAAACTGAGTCCCGAATTACGTTTCCAACAGTGGCTTCCTGCTTCTCCCAGGAACACAGTGTGACCCGTGCTGCCAACCTCGGCTGTGGGACAACTGAAGAAGAGACAGCACTCAGCAGAAACAGCACCCAAACCACCCCCGTTTCTCTCAGTGCCAGCCGCTCAACGGCTTGGAGTGCAGCAAATGTTTCAGCCGCAGCTCAGAGGGACGGCCTTGCTCTGGAGTCCAGCCGTGAGAGCCTGGCTCACTTCCCCTCCGCGCCTCTGCTCACCAGCACTGGCTGGGTTTGAATCTGAGTCCCTGGATCCTCACTGTGCACCCCGCAAATACCCCGAGGCTCTCAGGTCCCAGGCACAACCACCCTCCTGGCCTTGGCTATCATGACCCAGATGGAAGCAAAGAGAGAGCTCCCCTCTCCATGGGTCGGCTGGTCCCCTGCCCCAAGAGGGGGAGCCCAGCACAGGCTCTGCATGGAGTTCCCCACCTACCTCTCCCAGGGCAGCTACGCAAAGGCCGTCTGCCCCTCATTCTCTGGGTCCCACCTGCAGCCTGTCCCAGTGGATTCTGTAGGCACCACAGTGATCCTGGGAAAAGACCCAAACACCCGGACAAAGCACGTGGATGCTGCCAATGCCAAAACGGCAGGAAGAAGGGAAAAGCAGCTGCTCTGACACTTTGCCAACGTGTGCAACATGTGCAGTGCTGCCGGTACCTGGAGCCAGCGAGCCGCTGCCTCATGGGGACCTGTCCATGCTTGCAGCGGGGCTGTCGCGGGGGCAGGACTGGGGAGCGTGACTGTGCCGAGTATCATTCTGGGTTGAGCTGACTGTCTTGTGCCTGGGCCAGGCTGGGCATGATGGAGAGGCTAGAAGGTGTGTTTGAATAGCAGGCATTAGGGGTTTGCAGAGGACTGTGATCTCCTGGGCCTCCCATCTTAGGCAGGCTCTGTGTTCTCCTTGGATCCTTGTTCTTGGTTCTTCCCTTGGAACAGGGACTGGCCCTGGGTCTCTGCTGCTTTCTGCCTTTGTCTTGCTGTGTGACTGAGGTCGAGTCCACACCCCCTTCCCAAGTTTGTTTCCTCTGCAGTGAAATTGGTGTTTGGAGCTGAGCCCTTCGTGGGGAGATGGCTGAAACGGTGGGGGTGGCGCTGGGTGCTAAGCCCTGCCTGCTTTTCTCCTGTTTTCCCTTTTTTTACGGATTGATGGGTTCGACAGCCAACCTCTCTGACAGAGTGTCCTGGCCCAAGCCCACCTCGGGCACTGTTGTGAGCCTCGATGTCTATGGAACTATGCCTGGAAAGCTTTTAACATAGAACATTCTAGGTAGAAGACTGGGAACACGGAACAGGACTGGGACCCCAGAACAGGACGGGGACCATGAAACAGGAAGCAAGATACATCCAGCAACCAGTTCAAAGGGAGGGCTCGAGAAGCCAACACTCCCTCCCTCCCAGCAAACTCCGAAGGTGCCAGGGCATCCCTGGAGCTACTGCTGGCAGAGAATAATCTGCATCCACATGCACAGCTGGCACTCGAGAAAGAGCAGGGATGATCGTCAGAGGCGTGCTTCGCACAGCACATGCGTCTAGAACTGCCGGGATTTCAACCTTTAAAGGCCTTAACTCCTCCTTCCTCCTCAGATCTTGGGATTTCGAAAGAGATTTCCTAAATGCCTTTCAGTTTCATTTTTGCCTAAGGAGATGGACCTGATTTACCGCATTCTGATTGGGGAAATATTTTTGAGAGTAAAAATACCTGAAGACTGTTGGGTCTGGCGGTAGCGGATTCGAAATGAAAGCAGGGGTCCCTCCCTCCCACCCCCTGAGTCGCATTAAGCACAGCATGTCCGGGTTCAGTGAGTTTCCAGGGCCTGCAATCACACCTTTTTCTCTCTGAAATTAAGCCTTGATTTTGAAGCCCTGAGCTTAGTGTATTTGGATGAGCTGATGGGCCCAGGGAGTCAGGCAGAACGGCCGGAGGTCCTTCAGAGCTTCATTAGACACAGTGGGAGAGGGTCAAATTGCTAATTTCATCTGCCCCCACCCTGAAAACTCTCAAACAGCAGAGAACTTCCCAGAAGACTTGTGGAGTGGGGAGTCTGCAGGTGGGTGTGGGTGACGGCACTCTGTCCCCAGGACAGCATTTGTAAGTCAAAGCCCAATGTAAAATATTTGTGCCTATTTTTGGGTTGTTTTTGCTCTAAGAGGAGCATTGTGCTTTTACTTATATTTATTTTATTTATTTTTGAGACAGGGTCTTGCTCTGTCACCCAGGCTGGAGTACAATGGCGCCATCTCAGCTCACTGCAGCCTCGACCTCCCAGGCCTGAGCAGTTCCTCCCACCTCAGCCTCCTGAGTAGCTGGGACTACAGGTGTGCACCGCCACACTTGATTATTACTATCATTACTGTTGTATTTATAGAGATGGGGTTTTGCCCTGTTGCCCAGGCTGGTGTCAAACTCCTGAGCTCAAGACATCCACCCTCCTCAGCCTCCCAAAGTGCTGGGATTACAGATGTGCACCACTGTGCCCAGCCACATTGTCCTTTTAAAAGGGACATCAGACAGTGGCCTGGGCCGGACACAGCATCCCTGGAAGCTGGCCCATCTCTAGGGTGTCATCTGCCATTAGCCAGGGACCCTTTTGTCTCTCCATCTCCAAGTCTCCACAGGGGACGTACTCAAAGTGAGAGTGTGTGGCCTTGCCCTCGCTGCGTTTGCAGGCAGGTGGGGAGGGAAACAGGTGACAGGAAGAGGAGGCGGTCCGGGCTGCCCTCCTCTGTGCCTGTGCATGGTTTTACTCTATGCTGAGTGCCAGCAGGGAGAATGGGAAGCAGCCTTTCTGTCTAGTCATCAAACTATCGCCATCATGGGCCTCATGGCATCACTGCTGTCTTCATCGCTGGCACCTTCCCATCCTCCCTCCAGCCAGGGAGGCCAGACCCGGGCACAGGCAGGAGCTGTCACTCTACCTCAGGGATTTGCAATCTTGGGACATCAAACAGGCCCCACAGGTCCTTGCACCTCAGGCCTCACACCTCTGTACAGTTTTCTGTACCGCTTATGTGGTTCTCAGGGCAGGTGTGGCAGGGAGTGTGACAGCTTTGTATCCGTGTCCTAAAGCTGCTTCAATGAGGCCCCAAGGGTCGGGGGGTTCAGGCCACAGAAACTGATCCTGTCTAGCTGTGAAGGCTGAAGCCGGAGATCACAGTGTGGGTGGGGCTGGGTCCCTTCCAGGCTGTGCGGGGCAGGGGGCTCTGACCCAGGCCTCTCTCCTGGGCACGCAAATGCTGGCTCCTCCCATGTCCGTCACCTCCTCTTCCCTCTACTTGTGCCTGCCCTGTCCCCACATCTCCTCTTTATGAGGCCACTGGGCCTATTGCATCAGTGCTCTCTCTGATAACCTCACTTTTAATTCAGTGACCTCTGTGGAGTCCCTCTCTCCAGATAAAGCCTCCTTCTGAGGCACTGGGGCTTAGGACTTCAATGTGTGAATTTCAGGCGGACACACTTCAGCCCATCACAGACCTGATGGCTCCTGCAGGACCCCCAGCCCACCCTCATGACCTATGGAGGAGGAAGCCAAGTGGAGAGGGGGACGTGGTCAGGCCACCCCTTCCATGGCCAGCAGCTACCACATCCATGTCTGGGCACCTCCTGGGTGCTGTACCCATGCAGAGCATATCCATGCCTTGCCCCAACTCATCCTGGAGGAAGGTGCCATGAGCCCCCATGCATCATCCAGGCAGAGGCCAAGGCGAGGGCCGGCGGGAACTGAGACTGATCTCGGAAGGTGGGTGTTTTGATCGTTGAGTGTTTGTATTTTTCTTCTCATAAGAGCCTTCGTCTCTTTATTCTTGCACATCATTTATCTCTTGCTTTTATTCTCATCTGGTTATTTTCTGTGTGCGTCATGGATTCCCAAATCATCTTCCATTGGTCCCGGCCCAGACTGTGGCTCCCCCATGTGCCTCCCAGACCCCAGAATAGACATCAATCGTGTTCCCTTGTGGGTGCCTCCAGCTTAGCACCTGCCTGTCCCTTCCAGGGACCCCTCTACTACAGGACTTACCTCTTCATGAAGACATGGCCTGTGCTAGTTCACATTCTCCAGAGAGGAAGAGCCACTCGAGGCTTGCACATCAGAAGAGAGTGATTTTAAGGAATCACTGACTCACACTGGCAGGTCCAAACTCTGCAGGGTGGCCAGGCAGGCTGGAGATCTGGGAAGGAGCTCCTGTCACAGTTTGAGGCTTGAGGCGGTCTGGGGGTGGAATTCCTTCTTGCTCAGGGAAGGTCAATTTCTTTGTTCTATTCAGGCCCTCCACTGATTGGGTGAGGCCCACCCCCTTTGACGAGGGCCACCTGCTTTACTTGAATGCCAATCTCATCCAGAAACACCTTCACAGGAGCTTCCAGAGTAATGTTTGAACAAATATCTCAGCACCGTGGCCCAGCCAAGCTGACCATAAAATTAAACATCACACCGTCTATTGCCAAAATAATTCACATATTTTTTTAAGTGAAAACAAGTTTATTAAGAAAGTAAAGGAATAAAAGAACAGTTACTCCACAGGCAGAGCAGCCCCGATAATTCAAATCTTTACTGAAGTCCCAAGAGGCCTGTGGGAGGAAGGCGTAGTCTGAACATACAGCAACGATCTTAACATGTCCCTCTCCCTGGCCACTCTCCGCATATTGCTTGCTATGACTCCCTGCAGACTCTGGTCCCCTCACTCTCAGCCTGGAGCCCAGAGCTGCTCCAGCCCCCAGTGCTCCTGCACTTCCTTCTGCCTCCCACTTGGCTCCTATCCCGTCTCATTCTTCCTTCTTCTCTGTAGGTGACTCCCAGCCACTTCCGGTCCTCACCCTGTCCTGACTTCTCCACCGCCGTCTCTTCACCAGCCCTGAGTCCTGGCCATGCAAGTCCAGGCACTGAGCCAGCAAAGGCAGAATCCACCACCCCCAGGTGGGGAAGGGGAGCGGAGAGCACAGAGCACTCTCCCTTCTGCACATTTCCTGTGCATTTCCACTCCACTGCTCTAGAAGCTTGGACAGCTGGTGGCTCATGGAGACAGGACTTCTCTGAGCCCCTCAAGACTGCAGGTCCAGCCCTCCCAGCTCCCCTTCAGATCGGGGAGGAGAGAACCACAGTGTTTCTGCTTCTCCCGCACCACAGTCCAAGGTGGAGATGATGTCACAAAGGGGATATGGAAGCAGCCTGAGTGGTGCAGAGGGGTAACTAAAACACAGGTTCAAGGTACGTGCAGCCACAGCCTAAGCCAAGAAGATGGGAAGGGGGGTCTCTGTTGGAAGATAAATCCGTGGCCCCAGTGTTCCTGGTGGAGAATCCTCCAGTGTGAATGCTTGCTACGTATGCTCAGTTTGGGAGGAGTTAATCCAACAGGTCCTATTTCTTTTGTAAGAACTGAAGCCACTGTGGGAGGATAGGCTGTCTAACGCTCTGTCCCAGTTAGTGCTGGATGAATGCCGGTACCTGCCATGTAAATGTTTTATTTCGTGCCTTTTCTATGAAGCGTGTCCTCCTGGAATGGGGCTCCTGGCTTTGTCAGTTCTGGAGGCCAAGAGGGATGTGGGCTGTGCTTTTGGAAAATGCTTCCAGTGACCCACATGTTACCTGGCTTTATCCATATTTCAACAAGCTTTTCAGACCACAGATTTGGTTTGTTTGTTTTGAGACAGTCTTCCTCTGCCGCCCAGGCTGGAGTGCAGTGGCATGATCTCCACTCACCACAACCTCCACCTCCTGGGTTCAAACAATTATCTTGCCTCAGCTTCCAGAGTAGCTGGGATTGCAGGCGTGTGCCACGCCCGGCTAATTTTTTTGTATTTTCAGTAGACACAGGGTTTCAACACGTTGGCTAGGCTGGACTCGAACACCTGACCTTGTGATCCACCCGCCTCAGCCTCCCAAAGTGCTGAGTGAGCCACTGCACCTGGCCCAGACCACAGTTTTAATGTCCATTAAGGAAATATCTGATTTGGCCAAGGGAGGCAATACGCAGGTGAGTGCTCTAAGATAACACAATATGCAGAGATCTGATATGAAACTGTCCGACTGGGGTATGACCATTCTCACTGTAAGAGGAATACTTGATGAAAATGCACTGAAGATGTATTTTACATGAGACCCTCTCTCGGTGCATTTACGACAGATCCACTTTACTTTCCAGACTTTTCACATCAAGTCATGCCTGTGCCCACAGACGGAGGAGGTGACGGGAGGCCCCGAGCTCTGGAGCCTTTGAAGTCAGGCAGGCCTGGCTGGAATCACAGGCCCCCACTCCCGGGCAGGTCAGCGCGCCTCTCCAGGTCTCTGTACTTCTCTGTGAATTGTGGAAAAGGGAGTCTCTGCCACGCACGTTTTCAGGGGCTTAGTCCCCTCTGCCCAACAAATGTGTGAGAAAGCAAAGGTGACTTGGCCCAGAGGTAGTCACCACTGCACCTGCCGCTTACCGCCGCCCCGCTCAGCCATCCCTGCCGGCGACTGCTGGTGGCTCCTCCCACCTTCTCGGGCGTGTCTGAGTCAGTCTCTCCTGATTGGTGGATCCAACGACACAGCTGTGACTGAGCGCCAATGGGACGTGGCGCTGGGAGCGTTTCCCGGGAGGCGCGACTGAACCTTGGAAGGGCCCCATGGGAAAACTGATAAAGCCTGAAACGTGTGTGCAGAAACGGGCATCTTTACTACCACGCAGCCACCACCAAACTCTCTTCCGCTATGGTACAACATTTTTCCCGTAAGTTACCGGGTTGCAGGTGGTATTTGGTTACATGAGTAAGTTCTTTAGTGGTGATTTGTGAGATTGGGGTGCACCCATCACCCGAGCAGGATACACTGCAGCATATTTGCTGTCTTTTATGCCTCACCCTCTCCCACTCTCCCCACCCCCAAGTCCCCAAAGCCCACTGTATCATTCTCATGCCTCTGCGTCCTCATAGCTTAGCTCCCACATTTCGGCGAGAACATATGATGTTTGGGTTTTCGTTCCTGAGTTACTTCACTCAGAATAATGGTCTCCAGTCTCATCCAGGTCACTGCAAATGCTGTTAACTCATTCGTTTTTATTGCTGCATAGTACTCCATATATTCCAGAGTGTACATATATATACCACAGTTTTTTAAATCCACTTGTTGATTGACGGGCATTTGGGTTGACTCCACGATTTTGCAATTGTGATTTGTGCTGCTATAAACATGCATGTGCGAGTATCTTTTTTGAATAATGACTTCTTTTCCTCTGGGTAGATACCCAGTAGTGGGACTGCTGGATCAAATGGTAGTTCTGCTTTCAGTTCTTTAAGGAATCTCCACACTGTTTTTCATAGCGGCTGCACTGGCTTACATTCCCACCAGCAGCGTAGAAGTGTTCCCTGTTCACTATGGTGTAATTTTTAAGTTTAAGCTTTTAATCTCGGATGAATCTATCTATCTAAATATATACCTACCTACCTATTATCTATCTACCTATGACCTATCTATCCTAAAATAATAACAACCTTAAAATTCTTAAAATGGAATCCAAATCCTCCATTCCCTCCCTCCTCTTCCACATCCCTGGGCATTGAGAAGGCTCTTTCAGCATTTTTATCCATTTCTTCTGGTATTCATCTCCCCATTTTAAATCAACATGCTTATGCTGCAGTGGGGTGGATCATGCCTGTAATCCCAGCACTTTGGGAGGCCAAAGCAGGTGGATCACCTGAGGTCAAGAGTTCAAGACCAGCCTGGCCAACATGGTGAAACCCCATCTCTACTAAAAAATACAAAAAATTAACTTGGCAGGGTGGCAGGAGCCTGTGATCCCAACTGCTTGGGAGGCTGAGGCAGGAGAATCGCTTGAACGCCAGAGGCAGGGAAGCCTGAGTCAGGGAAGCTGGACCTGCAGGCAGGTCCCTGCTGCAGTTGTCCTTTCGCAGTTCAGCTGAGGTACTGCCCACCTGTCCTGCTCACCTTCCAGGAGCCTGTGGAGGCCTCCTGTCCATGGGTCGCCCGTCCCTCTCTCCTGTGCATTCACACGTCTTTCCTTCTTTGCTGTCACTTTCGGGGACTGTATTCATTTCTTGTGGCTGCTGCACCAAGCAACCACAAACTGATGTCTTCAGAAGTGGATTTTCTCAAACTGCTGATGGCAGAAATTTGAATCAAGGTGTCAGCAGGGCTGGGTCCTTCCAGAGGCTCAGAGGGAGTGCCTGTTCCAGGCTGCTCTCCAGCGTTCCTTTGCTTGTGGACATCCCTCCGACCTCTGCCTCTAATATCTCCTGGCATTCTCTGAAGTCTCCTGCTCCCCTTCTTTTGTGAGGCTGCCCTTGGATTTAGAAGCCACCTGAAATCCAGATGATGTCATCTCCACATCCTTAACTTCATTACATCTGCAAGACTCTTTTTCCAATAGGAGCCATTCATAGGTTCCAGGGGTTCAGATGTAAACGTTATGTTTTGGAGGATTTCGGGGGAAACACTACTAATCATGCATGTGTAACTGGTCACGCCCACACATGCATCCTGAAATGCAGAGCTGCCAGACAGCTTCCCACCCTCCCTGCTCCCTGCCATGCTTCACTCCTAGACCCCCGGAACCCGGGCATGGCCTGGTCATTCATTGTTCCTGTCCACTGCACCCCAGCACCCCTCCCAGCTCTCTACCCTCCTCCAGCTCCCACTCATGTCCTCCCCACTTTCTTTTCGCAGTCAGGCCTGTTTCCTGAATCACTGAGTCAGCCAGTGATGAGACCCGCTCGAAGTATGTGTGGAGGATGGGCGAGTGTACTCAGTCCTGGACGGGAAGGCAGGAAACCCGAAGCCCAGCCCAGATCAGGATGAGTCTCTATTCAGGAGGACAGAACTGGCAGTTAGCAGCAAGTAGGCCCAGGAGTAGATACTGGAGGATTCATCTCAGGGACGCTGGGGCTTGCAGGGGGAAAGACAGGTCCACGGGGGTGCAAACCAGTGTGGCCATGAATACAAAGGGCCTGGCTGTTTCTGAAGAGCCCTGACCCTCCCAGGAGGCTGTCAGCTTCCTTTAGGCAAAGGACACTTTGAGTCTTCCTGAGGGCTGGTGGGGGTCAGAATGGACCTTTGCATCCTGGGTCCTGAGATTAGTTCCTCACCGGCCTTTTGTTTATGAGATGCCCACATTTAATCCCATGAAGGCGGACATCTCCATGTTCTCTGGGCCTTCGCTTGCCCTGGCCTGCGCAGCTCAGGCAGCCCTCGTCCTGTGTGGGCAGTGAGGTGGAGCTCCACAGATGGAGGGCCAGACTGGCCCTGCCCCAAGCCAAAGGGCTTAAGCGGGAGATAGAGTGTGGATGACGCCACCCGCAGAGAAGCAGGATGCAGGGACAGCACGCAGGGGCCGTCCACAGGCCCCGTCCCCCCTCTGCCTGCGGTGGCTGCTCCGGATGCCCCTTCTAGCAGATGGCCCCGGCCCCAGACGACGCGACATCTTAGCCTGTGGTTGAAGGCATCTGTGGGGCAGATTGCCCTGGACAGGTCGGCCCCTACGTGTGGAGGGCCCACAGGTGTACCACACTACTTACAGCAAGGTGTGCGAAGAGCCTCCGACCACACCGATTCTACAACTGGCAGCCATTCTCACGGCCCCACAGGATGACACAAGGCGGGCTGCACCCTGGCTCTGCAGCCACGTGGGAAGCACTGCCTGCCCCCAGGCCCCACCCATCCCCACTCTGCCTTACCCTATGAGGGCCCCCACCTCCTCTTCTGGAGGCTCAGGGCTGTCCACAGCCCTTCAAACTGTGTCACTCAGAGCCACAGGGCATCCTGCAGATGGCACTGGGGCGCAGGGAGACGCTGACCTCGGGCCGAGTTCCCCTTTGTCTCGGCAGCCCACTGACTCCCGGCTCCCGCTGAGCCTGTGTTCCCTCAGCTACAACCTGGAAGTCCCACCTCTGTCTGCAGTCGCTTTCAAAAGCAAAGAGTGAGACGTTTCCACTGAGATGTGTTGGTGTTGGCCGCTGCACAGGCCCAAGGCTGAGTTTCAGACCCGAGGCTGCGGACCTGCCGAGGGACCCCGCCCCTAGCATGTCTCGCTCTGGGGTGAAATTCAGACTCACTTTTTCTAAAATCTCTTCCTTTCTTTTTCTTTTTTTTTCTTTCTTTTGCTGTTTCTTTCTTTCTCCTTTTCTCAAAAAAAAAAAAAAAAAAAAAAATTCAGACTCAGGTCCCCCACCTGCCTGGGCACTGACCCTCCCTCAAGGCTGGTCTGCGATGCCAGTGCCTGGCTGGGTGCAGGGGTCCCAGCAGTGCCACTGCCCCTCCGGGTCCCCTCACCCCACATGTCTGCACCCAGGCCCCTGGGGCTGACCTGATCTCCTAACAGCTTTCTTCTCCTGAGGGGGCTCCGCTGGCTGCCCTGGAGCACAGGTGGGAGTGAGGTGGGTTTGGGGTGGGTTTTCCGAACCCTTTCCTGTTCTGTGCACTCAGCACTCCCCTGACCAGAGGCATGCCCTGGAAACATGTCACACCAGCTGACGCAGGCCTGTTCCCAGGGCCGTGACTACAGAGTGCTCTGACTGATCCCAGAGCAGCTGGGAGACCCTGGAGCAGAAGCTACCACAGGGAAGGGGCCCCATGACATGCCTGGGGAGGAGGAGCCAGCAGCGGGTTACAGGAGAAAACATGCACCTACGTCCGCAGACGTGCATTGCACAGACACAAGTACATGCACGCCAGCATGCATATGGATGCATGGACATGCACACACGTGTGTTCCGGAAGCCAGCATCTTCCAGCACCTCTTTTTGGAATGTGCGGGCGGGGGTGAAAACAGGAAGTGAGCCCACTATTCATGGCCGCGTATTTCCATGTAGCCCAAGGTGTTGGTGACCGACTCCTAGGATGCCCAGAGTTGGAGACAAAGCCCCAGGGGAGATCCCAGGAGAGGCCAGGGCTGGGGTAGGAGGAGACCCTGATATGCTGACCAGGGTGCCCGGCAGGTGACCAGGAGCAGGCAGCAGCCAGTGATGCCCAGAGGTGTGGCTGCTGCCAGGAGCCCCTGGGATGACCCCCTCGGGTGGCTGCTCTGAGGCCCCCACTGAACTCTATCCCTGACCTCCCACGGGGGGCCAGGGTCCCCCTCATTTGCACGGGGCCCTCTCATCCCTCGGTCCCTCTGCCTTGGGCTTGGGTGTGGACACTGCAGGGCTGGGTCCCACACAGAGGTGACAAGGGGCTGCTGCTCAGCAGGAAGCCAGGCTCAGGGCACTGGGCAGAGGAATAATGGAGTTTGCAGCTTGGAGATCAAGAAAGAGGCTCCTTCTGGCCCTGCTGTCCATGAGTTTTGCATTAACTTGACTTGAGGTTATTTCTATTTGAATCACTTCAGGAGGGAGGGCTCCGTGGCCTCCGTAGTCTTCATGGCCTCCACGGGCCTCCATAGAGCCTGCCGGGCAGTACAGGGGAGGGCGGGGCATCTCGCTGCCGGGACCATGGCTGCCCTGTTCTGTCTCCCCAGAGTCTTGTGTGTGCACGTGTGTGCCTGTGTGCTGGTTGCGTGTATGTGCATGGGTATCTGTACATGTGTT
>PVKP010037588.1:0-21526 GCA_004027715.1 Plecturocebus donacophilus | reverse complement strand
GCCACAATCCCGAGCTGCTGCTACGTGGCCATTTTGGATCTCTCTCCGCCCGGTGATGAAGTTTTTCTGTTTCTTAGTTTTCCTTTGGCGGACGCCGGTTCCCCTCTTCCCGGGTTCACTGCGCCCGCTGTGAAACTCTCCGTCCTCAGCGCTTCCAATTGCTGTTTTCCTTGTGGGGATGGGACCAGCCGAGCCCGTCGGTCCCGTATACTCCGCACCGGGAAGCGCTGCGCTGGGTGCCGGCAAAACAGCCGCGCCGGCCAAAAGAGCTGCGCTGGCCAAAAGAGTTGCGCCGGCGACCCGCGTAGCTTCTCCGCCGGGAATCTCTCGGTCTGTGGGCAACAAAAATTCGTCAGAAAGTGCGGCGTCCACTCGTTCTCTGCGCTTTCACTGGGAGCTACATTCCTGAGCTGTTGTTAGTCGGCCATCTTGGATCTCTCCATCGCTGGCTATTTTTTTTTGTTTTGTTTTTAAGATGTTTTCACTCTTGTTGCCCAGGCTGGAGTGCAATGGAACAATCTTGGCTCACCGCAACCTCTGCCTTCCAGGTTCAAGTGATTCTCCTGCCTCAGCCTCCTGAGTAGCTGGCATTACAGGCATGTGCCACCATGCCCCACTAATTTTGTATTTTTAGTACAGATGGAGTTTTTCCATGTTGGTCAGGCTGGTCTCGAACTCTGACCTCAGGTGATCCACCCGCCTCCACCTCCTAAAGTGCTGGGATTACAGGCGTGAGTCACCATGTGTGGCAGGTAAACTTTTAAAATACCGCTTTTTAAAAACATAAAATACCATAAACTTTTAAAATACTGCTTTTGGCTATGGAGCCATGGCTGAAATAATACTTCAGTGTATATGTTACACATGAAATACAAAAAGTCCCACTGGAGAAAACTACAGACAGTAATCATTTTGTACTAAAAGATACTTTAAAAAATTAAGTAAAGGACAGTAACACTTTCAAAGACATTAATGCATTTCCTACATTATCAATTGTCGATATTTCCTTTTACCTCTCACAGCCCAAATTAAAAGGACATATTGTAGAACGGCTGACATCAGCCTACTCAGGAAAGTGATAGGGTTATAAAATGGGAGAAGAAAATCAAGATGTAGTCCAAGAAATGGGGCTATTCAGTTTATAGATTTGAAGTTAGTCTATTCCACATATAGGAAAAAGGTGTAGGATACCAAAAAGACTCAATGAGGCCACACAGCCAAAAAACTGTTTAAAGACATAGCATAAGATTGCAGGGGAGACATCAGAAAAGGCAAAAATGGGAGGTGGAGTTCCACAGAGAGCAGCAAAAAGAAAATTTTCTGAAAACTGTTGACACATTCTGACTACTCGGTGATCCAAGATGGCTGAATAGGAACAGCTCTGGATTGCAGTTCCCAGCAAAAACGCAGAGGATGAGTGATCACTGCATTTCCAAACGAATTTTTACTGCCCACAGACCAGGAGATTCCCAGGCAGAAAAGCGCCACGAGTCTCCAGTGTGGCTGTTTCAGCTGGTGCAGCGGGTCTCTGCACAAAAACACAAATCTGGGCGCAGTTTCAACTGGCAACTGGAACGCCTGGGAGACAGAGTCACCCATTCAACTGAAAAAAAGGGGGCTGAAACAGGGAGCCAGGTGATCTGGCTCAGTGGGTCCCATCCCCACAAAGACCAGCAATCTGAAACGCTCTGGACTGAGAGATTCACAGCAAGCACAGCTGGACCCAGGATGGTCCCGCTCTGTGGGGTGAAGGGTGTCTGCCATTACCGAGGCAGTCCACTACAGAGGCAGTCCGCCATTAAAGAGACAGTCCGCCATTACTGAGGCAGACCACCATTACCGAGGCAGTCTGCCATTAAAGAGACAGTCCGCCATTACTGAGGCAGTTCTAACTATACCCCTGTAAACAAAACTGCAAGGAAGTTCACACAGCAGCTGGGCAGAGCCCACGGCAGCTCAGCAACGCCTCTGCTGGCAGACTATGAGTAGGCTACCTCCTCGCTGGGCAGGGCATCTTTGAAAAAAGGCAGCAGGATGACAGGAACTTATAAATAAAGCCCCACCTTCCCAGGACAGAGCACCTGGGAAAAAAAGGCAGTTATGAGTTCTGCTGCAGCAGACTTAAACGTACCTGCCCATCAGCTCTGAACAGAACAATGGAGCTCACAGCTCAGCACTTGAGCTCCTATAAGGGACAGACTGTCTCCTCAAGCACCTCCCTGACCCCTGTATAACTGAAGAGACACCTCATAAAAGAGAGCTCAGGCTGACATCTGGCGGGTATCCTTCTGGGACAAAGATAACAGAAGAAGAAACTAGCAGCAACCCTTACTATTCTGCAGCTGCGGCAGGTGATCCCCAGGCAAGTAGGATCTGTAGTGGACCTCCAGCAGTCCTATAGCAGAGGGGCCTGACTGTTAGAAGGAAAACTAAAAAACAGAAAGAAATAACTTCAACATCAACAAATAGGAGGTCCACTCACAGACCTCATCTGAAAGTTACCAACTACAAAGACCACAGGTAGATAAATCCACAAAGATGGGAAGAAACCAGCGCAAAAGGGATGAAATGCTAACGAGAATAAACAGCTTAGAGAGGAATATAAATGAATTGATGGAACTGAAAAACACAACACAAGAACTTCATGAAGCCTACACAAGTTTCAATAGCCGAATCGACCAAGCAGAAGAAAGGATATCAGAGATTGAAGATCAACTCAGTGAAATAAAACGAGAAGGCAAGATTGGAGAAAAAAGAGTAAAAAGAAATGAACAAAGCCTCCAAGAAATATGAGATTATGTGAAAAGACCTAATCTATGTCTGATAGGTGTACCTGAATGTGATGGAGAGAATGAATCCAAGCTGAAAAACACTCTTCAGGTTATTATCCAGGAGAACTTCCCCAACCTAGCAAGGCAGGCCAACATTCAAGTCCAGGAAATACAGAGGACACCACAAAGATACTCCTCAAGAAGAGCAACCCCAAGGCACATAATCGTCAGATTCACCAGGGTTGAAATGAAGGAGAAAATGCTAAGGGCAGCCAGAGAGAAAGGTCGGGTTACCCACAAAGGGAAGCCCATCAGACTCACAGAGGATCTCTCAGCAGAAACCCTACAAACTGGAAGAGAGTGGGGGCCAATATTCAACATCCTTAAAGAAAGGAACTTTCAACTTAGAATTTCATATCCAGCCAAACTAAGCTTCATAAGCAAAGGAGAAATAAAATCCTTTATGAACAAGCAATTGCTCAGAGATTTCATCACCACCAGGCCTGCTTTACAAGAGCTCCTGAAAGAGGCACTACACATAGAAAGGAACATCCAGTACCAACCATTCCAAAATGTACCAAATGGTAAAGAGCATAGCCACAATGAAGAAACTGCGTCAACTAATGGGCAAAATAACCAGCTAGAATCAAAATGGCAGGATCAAATTCACACATAACAATATTAACCTTAAATGTAAACGGGCTAAATGCCCCAATCAAAAGACATAGACTGGCAAATTGGATACAAAGTCAAAACCCATCAGTGTGCTGTATCCAGGAAACCCATCTCACATGCAAGGATACACATAGGCTCAAAATAAAGGGCTGGAGGAAGATCTACCAAGAAAATGGAGAGCAAAGAAAAGCAGGAGTTGCAGTCCTAGTGTCTGATAAAATAGACTTTAAACCAACAAAAATCAAAAGAGACAAAGAAGGACATTACATAATGGTAAAAGGATCAATGCATCAAGAAGAGCTAACTATCCTAAATATATATGCACCCAAGAGCACCCAGATACATAAAGCAAGTTCTTAATGACCTACAAAGAGACTTAGACTCTCATACTATAATAGTTGGAGACTTTAATACTCCACTGTCAATATTAGACAGATCAACAAGACAGAAAATTAACAAGAATATCCAGGACTTGAACTCAGACCTGGACCAAGCAAACCTAATAGACATTTACAGAACTCTCCACCCCAAATTCACACATTATACATTCTTCTTAGCACCACATCACACCTACTCTAAAATTGACCACATAATTGGAAGTAAATCACTCCTCAGCAAATGCAAAAGAACAGAAATCATAACAAATGGTCTCTCAGACCACAGTGCAATCAAATTAGAACTCAGAATTCAGAAACTAACTCAGAACTGCACAACATTATGAAAACTGAAAAACTGACTCTTGAATGTTGACTGGATAAACAATGAAATGAAGGCAGAAATAAAGATGTTCTTCGAAACCAACAAGAATGAAGACACAACGTACTAGAATCTCTGGGACACATTTAAAACAATGTTTAGAGGAAAATTTATAGCAATAAATACACACATGAGAAGGAAGGAAAGATCTAAAATTGACACCCTATCATCAAAATTGAAAGATGGGGATGGAGGTAGCAAACTGCATTGCCATTTATGTACCTATGCAACAATCCTGCATGTTCTTTACATGTACCCCAGAACCTAAAATGCGATTATATATATATATATGTATATATATACATATATACATATATATATATATGTATATATATACATATATACATATATATATATATGTATATATATATATACATATACGTATATATATATATATGTATATATATATATAAAATCTCATGTTAAATATATACCAGTGTATGAGAATGAGGGATGAGGGTTGAAGAGAAGCATCTCTATAGATAATAACACATTGCTTCAAGACCAGCCTGGCCAACATGTTGAAGCCCCATCTCTACTAAAAATACAAAAATTAGCTGGGCATGGTGGTGCACACTTGTAGTCCCAACTACTCAAGAGGCTGAGACATGAGAATTCCTTGAACCCGGGAGGCAAGTGGAGGTTGCCATGAACTGACATTGCACCACTGTGCTCCAGCCTGAGTAACAGAGTGAGACCCTGTCTCAAAAAAAAATAATAACAAAAACAAAATAAAAAACAAGCACATTGCTTTTCACTGAAATAAAATTTAATTGTCTAAAGAACCTTTTTTCATTTTAAAATGACATCTGGAAAACATGGCTACTATAATCTATTTTGCAGCTTGTTTTTTTTTCGTTTTGTTTTGTTTTGAGATGGAGTCTTGCTCTGTTACCCAAGCTGAAGTGCAGTGGTGCAATCTCAGCTCACTGCAACCTCCACCTCCTGGGTTCAAGCGATTCTCATGCCTCAGCCTCCCAGGTAGCTGGGATTACAGTCATTCACCACCATGTCCAGGCAATGTTTATATTTTTAGTAGAGATGGGGTTTCACCATGTTGGCGAGGCTGCTCTCAAATTCCTGATCTCAAGTAATCCACCTGCTTCAGCCTCCCAAAGTGCTGTGATTACAGGCCTGAGCCACCACACCCAGCCAAAAAAGTAAATCTTTATAAATATTTCCATCAAAGATACCTTTTAAAAATTGTGGATTCAACAGGGTGACTATAATCAATAATAATTTAATTGTACATTTAAAAATAACTGAAAGAGTATAATTGTGTTGCTTGTAACACAAAGGATAAATGCTTGAGGGGATGGATACCCTGTTCTCCATGATGTGATTATTATGCACTGCATGCCTATATCAAAACATCCCATGTGCTCCATAAATATATACACCTACTGTGTACCCACAAAGATGAAAAATAAATTTTTTTAAAGTCATGAATTAAGTCTCAGTTCTCTAGGAAATTCTTCTAGGTCAGATTGCTATTTACTAGATAAAGTGGAGGTAAATGAAATATTATTATACCAGAATTTAACCTCCTTAAAATATAGGAATGTTAATTTACTAAAAACTAACACTTTAAAGAGTATGAAGATGCAATACTCACCAAATATTGTTCAGAAAGAAACAGAGTTGAATAAAAATACAACCAAACCATAAAATTCCACCAATTATGATGCCAAGAAGTAGTTTTGTAAAGAAGTTCTGTGGAGCAATCTGACAGAGGATCTGGTTTGTACGAAGTGGAGAAGTAATCTGCTTGGAAATAAATGAAGTGAGAATCAGAATGAAATGAAATTGAAAAACATCTGTACTGATATTATCACAAAACAGAATCTTGAATCTGAAGAGGGCAAGAAATATTTACAGGAGCATTTTTCTCAAACACAGCTTTAAAAAAACAACAATTGTTTAAGAAAACAACAAAAAACAGTCATGTGGGCAGGGGCTAGGCTAGTGCTGTGCAATGGAACTACAATGCAAGCCACATGTGTAGTTTTAAATTTTTTAGTACCCCCTTTAAAAAGTAAAAAGAAATAAATGGAATTACTTTTCATATCATGTTTTATTTAGTCTAACATGTCCAAATATTATCATTTATACTTGTGATTAATATAAAATTATTGAGCAAATATTTTATTTTTGTTGTTGTTTTAGGTGTTCAAAATCTGGTGTGTATTTTCCACATAGAGCCCATCTCAATTCAGACAGTCACATTTCAGGTGCTCAACAGCCACATGTGGCCATGGCACCATACTAAATAACACACGGCTAAACAATCAATAAGGATATTTATCCTTTTTTATAATTTCCAACAGAGAGATTGGAAAGATTTACTAGTGAGTATTCTAATGCAAAATAATCTAAAATGTCAACAAGTTCTCTCTTGGGGAACGTCACACACTGGATTCTATTGGGGGGTGGTGGGGCTAGGGGAGGGACAGTGGGGGTGGGGAGGTTGGGGAGGGACAACACTGGGAGAAATGCCTGATGTAGGTGACGGGGGGATGGAGACAGCAAACCACCATGGCATGTGTGTACCTATGCAACAATCCTGCTATATCTGCACATGTACCCCAGAACTTAAGGTACAGTAAAAAAGAAAGAAATGAAAAAAAAATTCTCTCTTAGAATTTGTCTAAGAATGTGTCAATAGTTTTTTGTTTTAGTGGTTTTTAACATATATATGTATATATTTTATTTCATTTTAGGTTCTGGGGTACATGTAAAGAACACACAGGATTGTTGCATGGGAACATACATGGCAATGAGGTTTGCTGCCTCCATCCCCATCACCTATATCTGGAATTTCTCCCCATGTTATCCCTCCCTAACTCCCTACCCCCCCACTGTCCCTCCCCTAGTCCCCCCACCAACAGACCTCAGTGTGTGATGCTCCCCTCCCTGTGTCCATGTGTTCTCATTGTTCAACACCCTCCTATGAGTGAGAACATGTGGTGTTTGATTTTCTGTTCTTGTGTCAGCTTGCTGAGAATGATGGTTTCCAGGTTCATCCGTGTCCCTAAAAGGCACACAAAATCATTTTTTATGGCTGCATAGTATTCTATGGTGTATATGTGCCACATTTTCCCTGTCCAGTGTATCATCGATGGGCATTTGGGTTGGTTCCAAGTCTTTGCTATTTTTACATGATTTTTATGTGGGGTATTGATCTGTTGATCAGTTTCTTTTTACTTCCAGAAGGCTTTTTTAAAAATGGATGTTGTGGCCAGGTGTGCTGGCTCATGCCTTTAATCTCAGCATTTTGGGAGACTGAGGCAGGGGGAATCACTTGAGGCCAGGAGTTCAAGACCAGCCTTGCACAACATAGCGAGATCCTGTCTCTATAAATGAAATAAAATAAAATAAAATAAAATGAAATAAAATAAAAAATTAGCCAGGCATGGTGGCACGTGCTGGGCTAAAAAGTTAGCCAAGCATGGTGACTTGTAAGTTCCAGCTACTTAGAGAGGCTGAAGCTGTGATTGCACCACTGCACTCTAGCCTGGGTGACAGAGTAAGATCCTCTCTCTAACATATTAATTAATTAAAATAGGCATTGATTATCCAAACATAGCTCAAGTCCATAATAACCAAGAGAATTAACTTCATTCTTTCAAAGTTTCACACCTAGATGTAATCCACACACAGATTTTTAAAAATGTGTGTTTGAAAGTATATTTGGTAGAATTATGTGTGCTTTGCTATAAAGACATATTTGGAGAAGCTCATGTCAACAGGCCTTCTAAGGCAAAAGTGGTGTTTGAGTTTGTGGTTTTCTGTTTTATAATGTAGTTGTTAGTATTCATGGCATTTGCAGTCTTCCATTTCTAAAGGGAATGTTTTCAAATGTGTATGGAGAAAATTATGGTGCTACTGATGAGTCTCAAGTGAGAACTAACTTATATGAACAGAGAAACATGGGTAAGTAGCTGCACTGGTTCTGACTTGAGAAGATGTGGCCAAACTCTGAAACTGCATCTGTAAGGGACTATTTTTTGGTACTAGATGGATAGGTGAAGGTTTGGAATAGAGTTAAATGTTTAGGGTTAAAAAAAAGAAAGGTGTAGAGAAGCGTGTGTGACTGTCTATTGTATAGATTTGGATTGATCTTTCTGTGTGCACTGTTAAGTTAAAGTTTATTTAAACCTCTTATTTTTATTTTCAGGTCTCATTAGGTGTACTACATGTTTGGCTTCCTTTTCTTACTCTTTATAGTTCTTTTGATTACTTGCTCAGAAGTTACAGTTTTGCTGTATTATTTTCATTTATGTACTGAGACAAAGCCATAAGAAACTAATGTATCTTAAATTTTCTATACTTCTATTATTGGAATTGGAAGTCTGTGTTTAGAAAGGAATTGAAATAAATGGTAACTACATGTTTCTACAACTTGAGGTCAGTTTTATATTGTGTTTTCCTAATAACACATTTTGACTTTGATGCAGTTATCAAGTTAAGGCTGATTTGATGGAAAATTTAAATAGAAAGTGATTTCTCTTTGATTGGTTATTGTAATTGCTGCATGACATTCAGTTAACAGAAAAATATAAGGAACTGATTTAATATTTACCAAGTTCAGTGATGTTTTCTTTCTTTCTTTTTTTTTCCTGAGACAGAGTCTCACTCTGTTACCCAGGCTGGAGTGCAGTGGTGTGATCTTGGCTCACTGCAATCTCTGCCTCCCAGGTTTAAGCCATTCTCCTGCCTCAGCCTCTCTAGTAGCTGGGATGACAGGTGCCCGCCACCACAAATGGCCAATTTTTGTGTTTTCAGTAGAGACAGAGTTTTGCCATGTTGGCCAGGCTGGTCTCAAATTCCTGGGTTTGAGTGACCCACTTGCCTTGGCTTCCCAAAGAGCTGAGATTACAGGCATGAGCCACTTGCACCCGGACAATGTTTTCTTTTTAATAATAAAGTTTTTTCTTTGCAGCTTAAGCCAGGATTGTGGTTTGTTGGTTTGAGATTGTGGCTAAAGGTCCTTTCTCTTTTTGCATTTTATTGCCTTTTGGTAACCACAGACATAAATAGTTCTTTTTATCCCAGTCCTATTTTTTCCTGATATCATTCTGGATAATTGAGCTGGTAGTGTACATTGTTCCCCTAAATCCTCTAAATTCTTTTTATTTTGGTAATTAAATATGACTCTCCAAAAGTGACAGACAATAGAGGGTACAGAGAATGATTCTTATATATATGTTGTCTTAGACATTTTCTTCTTGTGCTATAGATATAGAGGGACAAAAATGGAACTATGTATATGCTTAAGTGTACTTAGCTGGCATATTAATTCGTTTTCACACTGCTGATAAAGACATACTCAAAACTGGGAACAAAAAGAAGTTTAATTGGACTTACAGTTCCACATGGCTGGGGAGGCCTCAGAATCATGGTGGGAGGTGAATGGCACTTCTTACATGGCAGCAGCAAGAGAAGAATGAGGAGGAAGCAAAAGTGGAAACCCCTGATAAACCCATCAGCTTTCATGAGATTTATTCACTATCACGAAAAAAGCATGGGCAAGACAGGTCCCCATGATTCAATTACCTCCCCTTGGGTCCCTTCCACAACATATGGGAATTCTGGGAGATAAAATTCAAGTTGAGATTTCAGTGAGGACACAGCCAAACTGTATCAGCTGGTCATTAATTCTATGGTACATTTTGTCATAGAGAATCTGCAGCAATCATTAATGAGGCATACAACAATAAGCATGTAATGGATATGTTTTTATTCCTAAGAAAATGTTTTGGGGGTTCCTGAAGACTACCCAAATGTTTGGTGACTCACTAGAAGGACTCGTGGGACTAGGCATCCAGATGCACACATGGGTAGGCTATAGAAAGGATGCCCACAGGATCAGCGAGGGAAAAAGACAGGTGGAGCCTGGAGAAATCAAGGCACAGACTCCTATATTGTCTCCCTCCCGTTAGAGAGCACACCGAGCATGCTTCTTCCTCCAACAGTGAAAAATGCGGTAATAAATGTGCAATGTTCTGCCCAGGGAAGACCATTAGAGATTCAGCATCCAGGGTTTTTATTGGGAGTAGTCACATAGACACCCTCTGCCTAGCAACTACAAAATTCCAGACTCCTCAAAGGAAAGCAAATATTCACCATAAATCACATTGTCTGTACAGTCTAGGCATAGCAAACCAGTCTACATCAGTCAGGGAATGATTAAATGCCAAATTCTCAGATGCAAGCCAAGGGCCAACCTTGCAAGCAGACTTTCTAAAGATAGTAACCTCAGACCTGCTATGTTAATTCTTTTCTGCATTGTCTTTCCCCATGACCTTTGGCCACAGTGTCTTTGCAATAACATTATCATCAGTAGGAGTCCATGGGACAGGGTGAGACCAACCTGCAGTATTGACCTTAGTCATGCCATCCATGGGTCCTGAATTGAGCCAGTTAAAGCAAATCTTATTAACCACAAGGTCTAGCCTAAATTTTTATATTATCCCCCTTTAAAAATATGCCTGGCCTGAGGCATCAATAGGCATAGCACAACTCTGGCCAATACGTAGAGGCTGAACTGAATGACTTCCAGGGCTGAGGCAATGTTATGATAGTCAGTGTGCACACATTAAAAGTCCAATCCCAGAGGACACATGTGGTATCCCTGGAAACAAAGAGTTGACAATTGTTAGGACACCCCAGGCAGGACATACATTATATATTTTATTAAATTTCTTATAAAAGTTTCTCTTTTATTTCTTTTAATCCATTATTTTATGGAGCTTATCTTATATTCTTGTTATAATAACTGCCAACTCATTTATGGTTAAAATTTCAGCTGAAAAGTCATTTTTTTTTCTACTTCTTTTTACAGGATTATCATTGGTGGTGGCGATCCTTTTTAACTAGCAGCTTTATAGCTGTTTATCTTTTTACATATGCAGTTCATTAGTTCTTTGCCAAACTTCAAATCACAGAAATTGCGAGCTCTATTTTGTACTTTGGGTACACAACGATCATTGTGTTGATTTGCTTCCTTTTCATAGATAACTACAGAATTACTCAGTGTATTTCAGACTCTCCAAGAGTCCTGGAGATAGCCATAATGTAATAAACATAAATTAACAACTAGTGAAAGAAAAAGGGAACAAAGTCATCATGTTCATTTTTATGCTTTAGAGATAAAAGATTGCACAGCCGGGGGACCTGGAGGGACCTTATGTACTTAGCTACAAGATTGTCCCTTGTGAATGTTTTAAAACAGCGATATGTTCCGAAGCACAGAAAGGGTTATGTGTAATCACATTTGAATAGCCTCTAAGCATAAAAATTAACCTACTTGAATAACTTTTAAATTAGTAAAATTAGATTAATTAAATATGTCGTCATATAAGCAATTATATGTGAAGGACAAGATGCATACTTCTCAGAATGACTCATTTGGGGTTGTTATTTGGATTCATATGCGAAAGGGAAACTTTTGTCTAGATAAATACTTGAAGCAGATGAAGAAAAAGGAAACGTTTTATAAAATGCTCCATTTGGAGAAATAATGAAGTTGGAGAGCTGTGAGACCTTCTGAACCCAAGCAAAGTGACATTTCTGCTTGCATCATGTCAAGTTCTGGTTTTAACTCAAATCATATCACTTGTATAGGTCACACTGGAAAAGTTCAAGAATTTTCTCTGATATTAACTCTCACGTTCAACAAATATATAAAAATAAACCATGGAAATTTGTTAAAAATCAAGACATTCAGACAAATGTAAATGTTATCTGAGAAACCAAGTATCTTGGTGGTGGTTCTTCTGTGTAATACCTAAAATATATATTACCTCTTATATACTGCTGATCTCAACTGCTCAGTAAAGAAGAGACCATGCAGTGCTACTCTCACCTCTCAGCCACCAGCAGTTGTATTTAAAATCGAAGGCCTGAGAGCTTCTCACCATTCTAGTCCAAGTAGTTTCCTTATGCTTTTGTTTTTTAAAAAACTTTTAAATGAAACATGGACAGAAAAGTACATGCATTCTAAGTCTACAGCTTGATGAGTTATCATGAAGTGAACATACCTTTGTAACTAGCACCCCCACCGATAACCAGTACATGATGAGCAGCCCTGAAGCCACTGTTGGGCCTACTTCCACTCACTTTCTGCAGGGCACCCACTATCTTGACTTATCTCTAAAAGGGAGAGTGTAGGAAGGAAAGATTGAAATTCTGATAAAAACCAGAGTTAAGTGACAGGAAGAGGAAGGTAAACAAGAAAAAGCACAGAGTGGTACAAGGAGAATCATCCAAACAATGTTGAAATGATTTCACAGAACAGGTGTTGAGTGGTGTTAAACAAAGACACCAGAGAGGGTGAAGATTAGGAAAAGGCTGTTCAATTTGGCAAGAGATCACCCTTTCAGAGGCAGTGTTCAATGTGGTATGAACTGTTGCTGCTTGTTTTTTGAGGTCTTTCTGCACAAAGTGATTCCTGGTCACCTCAGCCCATAACAGCATAGATTAATTTGGCCCATATTTGAATTGTATGTAAATATATACATACAATTTCTGTCTGATTTCTTTTGTGGCTAGTTTCTTGACCTTCATATTGCTTGTGAGAGTCATCCACATCACTGTGTGTAGATGCAGTCTGTGTCCCTTATGTTTTGGATCCTCCTTCTACCCTGCCCAGTGAGTTACTAACTTTTATATTTGTGCAGTGTGCAGGTTGGATCTATGCAGCACAATAATTTCCGACTTATGTTTTCCTCATTATGTAACACTTTGACTCAGGTTGCCTTTTTCTGGGAGTCTTATATTACAATAGCTTCTTTTAAAACAGATGTACTCTTGAATGGTCACATTGCCCACAAAAATCTTTTTCTGTTCCTTGGCTGCAGCACCTGCATTCTAGCTTCTGTCACCACACCACATTGAATACTGCCTCTCAAAGGGTGATCTCTTGCCAAATTAAATGGCTTTTTCTAGTTTTTGCTTTCTTTGGTTTCTTTATTTAACACCACCCGACATCTATTTTGTGTAACCATTTCAACATCATTTGGATAATTGTCCTTGTACCACTCTGAACCTTTTCTTGTTTTCCCTCCTCTTCCTGTCACTTAACTCTAGCTTTTATCAGTATTTAAATCCTTTCGTTCTATACACTCCCTTTTAGAGCTCGTTCAGTCCCATGGCTTCACTTATCTCCTCAATGCTGACCTCAATGCTGACTGCTCCCCAACCTGTATTTCTGACCATAGTCTCTATCTGGTTGAATTCTGAACATTTCCATGTCCTAATGGAACTGCAAACTCACCATGCCACCAAAATGAAGGTAGCACTTCCTTTTCTACAAACTGACTTATCCTAATTTCTTTTTCTCTTTGACCGTCATCACTAATCTCTGATCTCCTTGACCTATTTTGAATAATTCTTAACATAGCCCTTCGGTAGTAGTCCATTCTCACGCTGCAAATAAAGACACACCAGAGACTGGGTAATTTGTAAAGGAAAGAAGTTTAATTGACTCACAATTCTGCATGGCAGGGGAGTCCTCAGGAAACTTACTATCATGGCGGAAAGGTAAGCAAACAAGTTCTTCTTCACATGGCAGCAGCAAGACGAAGTGCAGAATGAAGTGGGTGAAAAGCCCCTTATAAAACCGTTACATCTCATGAGAACTCACTCACTATAAGGAGAACAGCATGGAAGTAACCACCCCCATGATTCAATTACCTCCCACTGAGTCCCACCCATGATACATGGGGATTATGGGAACTACAATTCAAGATGAGATTTTGGTAGGGACACAACCAGACCATATTGCCTTCTGTGATTTATAGCTAATCAATCATAAATTCCATATTTATTTTTTTATTAGAAACCTCTTGTTGCCAAATATTCCTTTTTTTCATACTCCTACAGTCTTTATCTAGGCCTTTATTTTTTTTCTTTGGATCATTGCTATAGCCTCTTATTCAGTTTGCTGGACTCCAGTCTCTCTTTTTCTAATGCACTTTTCATGCTACCTGCTTCCAGATGAACTTATTTTTTTCTTATTATAATAGTGCAATTTGAGTTCCTCAGCAAATAGGAACAGCTCCAGTCTGCAGCTCCCAGTGAGACCAATGCAGAAGGCATGTGATTTCTGCATTTCCAACTGAGGTACCCAGTTCATCTCATTGAGACTGGTTAGACAGTGGGTGTAGCCCACAGAGGGTTAGCAGAAGCAGGGTGAGGTGTTACCTCACCTGGAAAACACAAGGGGTCAGGAAACTCCCTCCCCTAGCCAAGAGAAGCCATGAGGGACCACACCATGAGGGACAGTGCTATCTGGCCCAGATACTACACTTTTCCCATAGACTTTGCAACCCGCAGACCAGAAGATTCCCTTGGGTGCCTACATTACAAGGGCCCTGGATTTCAAGCACAGAACTAGGCAGCCATTTGGGCAGACACGAAGCTAGCTGCAGGAGGTTTTTTTTTTTATACCCCAGTGGCACCTGGAATGCCAGTGAGACAGAACCGTTCACTTGAAGCTAGGGAGTCAAGTGATCTTGCTCAGTGGATCCCATCACCATGGAAACCAGCAAGCTAAGATCCACTGGCTTGAAATTCTTGCTGCAAGCACAGCAGTCTGAAGTTGACCTGGGAGGCTTGAGCTTGGTAGGGGGAGGGGCGTCTGCCATTACTGAGGCTTGAGTAGACGGTTTTCCCCTCACAGCGTAAACAAAGCTGCTGGGAAGTTCAGACTGAGCAGAGCCCAGCACAGCTCAGCAATGCTGCTGTAGCCAGACTGCCTCTCTAGATTCCTCCTCTCTGGGCAGGGCATCTCTGAAAGAAAGGCAGCAGCCCCATTCAGGGGCTTATAAGTCAAACTCCCATCTCCCTGGGAGACAGCACCTAGGGGAAGTGGTGGCTGTGGGCACAGCTTCAACAGACTTAAACATTCCTGCCTGACAGCTCTCAAGAGAGCAGTGGATCTTCCAACACAGCAGCTCTCAAGCTCTGCTAAGGGACAGATGGCTGACATCTGGCAGGTGCCCATCTGGGATGAAGCTTCCAGAGGAAGAAGCAGGCAGCAAACTTTGCTGTTCTACAGCCTCTGCAGGTAATACCCAGGCAAACAGGGTCTGAAGTGGACCTCCAGCAAACTCCAGCAGACCTGCAGAAGTGGGACCTAGCTGTCAGAAGGAAAACTAACAAACAGAAAGCAATAGCATCAACATAAAAAAAAGGACAACTAAGCAAAAACTCCATCTGGAGGTAACCAACAGCAAAGACCAAAGGTAGATAAACCCACGAAGATGAGGAAAAAACAGCACAAAAAGGCTGAAAATGCCAAAAATCAGAATGCCTCTTCTCCTTCAAAGGAACACAACTCCTCACCAGCAAGGGAACAAAATTGGATGGAGAATGAGTGTGACGAATTGACAGAAGCAGACTTCAGAAGGTGGGTAATAACAAACTCCTCCAAGCTAAAGGAGTGTGTTCTAACCCAATGCAAGGAAGCTAAGAACCTTGATAAAAGGTTAGAGGAATTGCTAACTAGAATAACCAGTTTAGAGAATTACATAAATGACCTGATGGAGCTGAAAAACAGAGCATGAGAATTTCATGAAGCATACACAAGTATCAATAACCAAATTGATCAAACAGAATAAAGTATATCAGAGATTGAAGAACAAATTAATGAAATAAAGCATGAAGACAAGATTTAAGAAAAAAGAATGAAAAGGAATGAACAAAGCCTCCAAGAAATATGGGACTATGTAAAAAGACCAAACCTACGTTTGATTGGTGTATCTGAAAGTGATGGTGAGAATGGATCCAAGTTGGAAAACATGCTTCAGGATATTTTCCAGGAGAACTTCCCCAACCTAGCAAGATAGGCCAGCACTGAAATTCAGGAAATATAGAGAACACCACAAAGATACTCCTTTAGAAGAGCTTTAGAATCTTTAGAAGGTTTTCCTGTATTCAGGAGAACCATCTCATATGCCTGATGAACATCGATGCAAAAATCATCAATAAAATACTGGCAAACCAAATCCAGCAGCACATCAAAAAGCTTATCCATCATGATCAAGTCGGCTTCATCCCTGGGATGCAAGGCTGGTTCAACATACACAAATCAATAAAGGAAATCCATCACATAAACAGAACCAGTGACAAAAACCACACGATAATCTCAATAGATGCAGAAAGGGCCTTTGATAAAATTCAATGCCCCTTCATGCTAAAAACTCTCAACAAACTTGGTATTAATAGAATGTATCTCAAAATAATAAGAGCTATTTATGACAGACCCACAGCCAATATCACACTGGGCAAAAGATGAAAGCACTCACTTTGAAAATTGGCACAAGACAAGGATGCTCTCTTTCACCATTCCTATTCAACATAGTGTTGGAAGTTCTGGCCAGGGAAGTCAGGCAAGAGAAAGAAATAAAAGGCATTCAAATAGGAAGAGAGGAAGTCAAATTATCTCTGTTTGCAGATGACATGATTTTATATTTAGAAAGTCCCATCGTCTCAGCCCAAAAACTCCTTAAGCTGATAAGCAACTTCAGCAAAGTCTCAGGATACAAAATCAATGTGAAAAAAATCATAAGCATTTTTTTATAAGAAGATCAATTTTATTTTAGTAAAATCACCAACAAAACAAAAAGTCTAAACTAAAAAGAATTTTAATTGTGGGCTGAAGTTTTATATTTCTTTATGAATTCCATTTAAAAAAAGAGAAATCTAAAACCATCAATAGGCAGATCTCTAATCCACTTTCAAATCTTTCCCCACCAGCATTGCCGTCACGGGGTGCATGCTTGCTTTGTGCTCTTGGTAGGTTCGGACAGTTTGATCATGGGACTTGTCAAAGGCAGCAAGATCCTTGAACAAGGGCCGGGTAAACTTCATTCTTCCTTGTTCAGTTGCCATCTTTAGTGCCAAAGGAATTGCGTCCTCTCACTTGGATTGAATGCATAGCCACAGCCATCTGAATTGTATTTCAGAATTGTTAATGGCATTGAAGTTGTACATCTCTTGCATTCGCTTTATGTGCCCCAATGGAAGAGGTGCCTTCTGGAGCATCTGTGCTAAAAACTCATTCAAATGATGAGAGGAGAGATCTTTCACGTCTGTGGCATTGAATGAATTTAAATCTTCTTCTTTGGCAGTAATCCATCTTTGACTTAAGGCAATGCAGGCATTTGTCAGAGTCATATAACTGGGTTTTATAGGAGGCAGTCCAGGAGAGTAGAGCCAGGCATTCCAATCAACTTGATTGAGAGCATCAACCTTATCTTTAAAACGGAAATAAAGAAATCCTTCCAGTCATCAGTAGTTATGCTCTTATAGGAAAATTTCTCAACATAAGCTTTTAAGAATCCTAGGAAAATCTCTGGTCCTCCAAGCAGTTGTTCAAGGTAAAAAAGTAAAGCAAAACCCTTCTCATAGGGAACTGAAGAATAAACTACATCAGGGTCTACATCTGTCAGATCAACCACAAGTTTGGTGAAAGGATGTGTCTCCCCAAATGTCTTTACTGAATTCTGTAGTTCTCCCCATCCTCCCAGAGCATTAAAATGTCAGAACTTTTCACCAAACAATCGTCTGCAAATGTGGCATTCCAAGAACACAGTATGTCCCTCATTTAACCAAAAGTGATCCCAAGTTTTCTTGGTCACTAAATTCCCTGTCCAGCTATGAGGTATTTCATGTGCAATGACATTGGAGAGTGACTTGTCTCCTGCCAGTAGAGTGGGGGTTACAAAAGTAAGGCAAGGATTTTCCATGCCACCATAAGGGAAGGACGGTGGCAGGACCAATAGGTCATACTGTCCCCATACATATGGTCCTCCCAGATCTTCTGCAATTTTAAGCATAGATTCAGTCTCAGAAAACTCGTAAGCAGACTTTTCCACCTGCTCTTTCTCAGACCACACCAAAGTTCTTGGGCCAATTTCCCTGCTTTCTAAAGCTTCAACAACTAAAGCAATCAGGTAGCAGGGTATCGGCACTTTTTGGATAAATTTGTTTATTTTCCTTCTTGGGTCTTCTGGGTCAGGTACTTCTCCATCACAAATAGCACTCATAAGTGCCACCAGTTCTCTAGGGACAGCCACCTCTGCAGTATAGGTTAGTTTCACAGAAGGAGTGTCCTGACAAGGAAGGACTGCTCTGCAGTGGATGGCCTAGCACTGACTAAAGAGATATGGATGTTCCTTCCCAGAAGTCTGTTCAGGAGTGAGCCACTTAAGAGCAGAAGATTTTGGAGAGGTCTCAAAAGAGATTTCTATAACAATTTCTTGATTTTTGCTCAAAGCGATAGGAAGAGAGATTTCCATTGGTGATCCCTTGTAACTTTGTCTTTCTCCAAGAGCATATTTGACTTCTTGTCTGTTGATCACTACTTTTTCGATTGTAAGGTCTTTTGTATCCAAAACCAGGCTGCACAGATTGTCCTCCTGAGACTGAACCGTGAGCGCCACAGTCCCAGTCAGCATCTGGCGAGTAAAGTCGATGCTGCAGCACAGATGCAGGTGCTTGGTCCGGCAAACGGAAGCTGGAGAGGCCAACGAACAAGTATCCACTACCTCGGGCATGACTCTAGGGGATCACGCCGCACAGCAACCCACACCTGAAGACTCATCGATCACAAGCATTCTTAAACACCGATAATAGACAGAGAGCCAAATCATGAGCAAACTTCCATTCACAATGGCTACAAAGAAAATACCTAGGAATACAACTTACAAGGGATGTAAAGGACCTCTTCAAGGAGAACTACCAACCACTGCTGAAGAAAATAAGAGAGGACACAAACAAATGGAAAAACATTCCATGCTCATGGATAAGAAGAATCAATATCATGAAAAATGGCCATACTGCCAAAGTGATTTATAGATTCAATGCTATTCCTATCAGGCTACCATTGACTTTCTTCACAGAATTAGAAAAACGCTACTTTAAATTTCATATGGAACCAAAAATGAGCCTGTATAGCCAAGACAATCCTAAGCAGAAAGAATGAAGCTGGAGACATTATGCTACCTGACTTCAGACTATACTACAAATCTACAGTAACAAAAACAGCATGGTACTGGTACCAAAACAGATATATAGACCAATGGAATAGTACAGAGGCCTCAGAAACAACACCACTCATCTACAACCATCTGATCTTTGATAAACCTGACAAAAACAAACAATGGGAAAAGGATTCCCTACTTAATACATGGGGTTGGGAAAACTGGCTAGCCATATGCAGAAAACTGAAACTGGACCCCTTCCTTACACCTTATATAAAAATTAACTCAAGATAGATTAAAGATTTAAATGTAAGATCAAAACCATAAAAACCCTCAAAGAAAACATAGGCAATAGCATTTAGGACATAGGCATGGGCAAAGACTTCATGAGTAAAACACCAAAAACAATGGCAACAAAAGCCATAATTTGCAAATGGGATCAAATTAAACTAAAGTGCTTCTGCACAGCAAAAGAAACTATCAGAGTGAACACGCAACCTACAGAATGGGAGAAAATCTTTGCAATCTATCCATCTGACAAAGGTCTAATATCCAGAATCTACAAGGAACTTAAAAAAAATTACAAGAAAAAAGAAAAAAGAAACAATCCCATCAAAAAGTGGGTGAAGGATATGAACAGACACCTCTCAAAAGAAGACATTTATGTGGCCAATAAACATGTGAAAAAAAGTTCATCATTACTGGTCATTAGAGAAATGAAAATTAAAACCACAATGAGATACCATATCACACCAGTTAGAATGGTGATCATTAAAAAGTCAGGAAAGGCCGGGCGCAGTAGCTCATGCCTGTAATCCCAGGACTTTGGGAGGCCAAGTTGGGCAGATCACTGGAAGTCAGGAGTTTGAGACCTGCCTGACCAGTATGGCGAAACCGAATCTCCTCTACTAAAAATACAAATATTAGCCAGGAGTGGTAGCACATGCCTGTAATCCCAGCTACTCAGGAGGCTGAGGCAGGAAAATCACTTGAATCTGGAAGGCAGAGGTTACAATGAGCCAAGGTCACACCACTGCACTCCAGCCTGGGTGACAAACGAGATTCCATCTGAAAAAAAAAAAAGGTCAGTAAACAACAGATGTTGGAAAGGATGTGGAGAAATAGGAATGCTTTTACACTGTTGGTGGGAGTGTAAATTAGTTCAACCATTGTGGAAGACAGTGTGGCAATTCCTCAAGGATATGGAACTAGAAATACCATTTGATCCAGCAATCCCATTACTGGGTATGTACCCAAAAGATTATAAATCATTCTACTATAAAGACACCTTCACACATGTATTTGTTGCAGCACTATTCATAATAGCAAGGACTTGGAGCCAACACAAATGCCCATCAGTCCATCAGTGTTAGACCGGATAAAGAAAACGTGGCACATATACACCATGGAATACAATGCAGCCATAAAAAAGGATGAGTCCATGTCCTTTGCAGGGGCATGGATGAAGCTGGAAATCATCATTCTCAGCAAATTAACACAGGAACAGAAAATCAAAAACTGCATGTTCTCACTCATAAGTCAGAGTTGAACAATAAGAACAGATGGGCACAGGGAGGGGAACATCATGTACCAGGACCTGTCAGAGGGTGGGGGGCTAGGGGAAGGATAGCATTAGGAGAAATACCTAATGTAGATGGTGGGTTGATGAGTGCAGCAAACCACTGTGGCATGTATATACCTATGTAACAAGTGGGAGTTGAACAATGCATACCCATGGACACAGGGAGGGGAATATCACACACTGGGGCCTGTCAGGGGATGGGGGGCTAGAGAAGGGATAGCATTAGGAGAAATACCTGATGTAGATGACGAGTTGATGGGTGCAGCAAACCACCATGGCATATATATATATATATACATATATATACACATACATATATGTATATATATATGTATATATGTATATATATGTATATATATACATATATATACATACATATATATATACATGTATATATACATATATACATGTATATATATACATGTATATATACATATATACATGTATATATATACATATATACATGTATATATATACATATATACATACATATGTATATACATACATATGTATATACATACATATGTATATATATACATATGTATGTATATATATGCATACATATATATACATATATATACATATATGTATATATATACATATGTATGTATATATATGTATATATGTATGTATGTATATATACACATATATACATATATGTATATACATATATATGTATATATACATATGTACATATATATACATATACATATATATACGTATATATACATATGTACATATATATACATATA
>PVKP010037587.1:0-21540 GCA_004027715.1 Plecturocebus donacophilus | reverse complement strand
CGGACTGAGTCTCCATCATGCCTGCTGTGATTGCTGCTATGGCAATTAACGTTAACCCTATCACACTCCTCTTTTACGGCCCTCCAGCCACACTCTTCCAAGGGTGCCAGGAACAAGCCCATTTCCAAGCCTTTCACTTGCCTCTCCCTCTGCCTGGATTACTGTCCCTCCCAGACATTAGGAGTGCTCCAACTCTTACCCAATCAAGGTCTCTCTTCACGTGGCTCTTTGGAAAGGCTCCCCCACCCTGACCTCCATAAATAAAACAGCAGCTTCACCATCCTATTCACCCTGGGGTTTTGCAACATAGCAATATCCTCTGCCTGGCATTATGTATCCTGGTCAATACAGCACAGTGCAATTCAGCATAGTGTAGTGCAGCAATCTTTATTGGCTTACCTCTCCACTGACTCACATAAATGTTCCAAGTCAGCAGAGAATTTGATAGACAACTATATTCCCCGTATTTAGAACAGTGCCTAGTGCATAGTACATAATTATAAGGAATGGTGAATGATATTTTACAGAAGGGAATTCCAAAGTCTTCACATAATCCATTTTCCATAACACAGGATTTATCTAAACTGAGCCTACAACAGTGTTTTTCACAAAAGATTTTGCTTATAACAACCCATGCTTTAGAACAGAATATTGTAAAGACTTCCAGATCAGTTAGATTTGAGTTTCTCAAACCATGACTGTGGACTCCAGAGAGACAGTAATAGGAATTCCACCAAACAAGGTTCACAAGGTGAACAGCAGTGGGAGATAATACAGAATCTTGCCCCACTGGAGGGTGCATCATGCACAGGAGAAGCTTTAAGAAGTCCTGTTGAGAAGACAGATATTGAACCTGGGTTTGCTGAACTTATTTCACCAGAGACCCCATCCATTAACATCTGCATTACAAAGCACAATTTGGTAAACAGTGATCTAGCATAAGTCTTTCCATTTACAGACACAGACAGAAAATGAGTCCCAGAAAGGTTAACTGACTCATTCAAGGTCACGCAGTGGTCTCCTGAATCCTAGAGCAGTGTGCTTTTCACTGCCCTCAATGCTGCCTAATGGTTTGCTTAGCCATCCATTCACAGGAGGTCAGAAACTGAACGCAGACCTCAGGTTCCAGTATCATTTTGACTAAATTACATATAAAAATTGATGTACTGAAAAGGAATTGCTTTCAACCTCACTGTTCCAGAAATAGTCATTCATTCAACAAATATTTATTAAGTGTTATATGCCAGGAACTGCACATTTTGCAGTGATCAAGATATGGTTGCACAGAAGACTGACAATAAAATTATCCTTAAAGAGATCAAAGTTGATTGAACTGTCCTTGGTAAAACTGCTTCAAATCAGGGACTTGTAAGAAATTACATATTCACATTTCATTTGCTTCCATTAACAGCGCTCATATTTAGATCTGATGTTAATAACATGCTCTCAACCGGTGTGGGTCTGGAATAAAACACTCCCCTTGACTGTGACTGTGCACACTGCAGAGAGGAAAAACAAAATGATTGGAGTTAGTTGGGCTCTTCTACTGAGCACCTCGACCTACAGATTTCCCAATTTCAAGTTCATTCACATTTCATCTCTGGCTTCTACATTTTAGTTAAAAAGTATACTTCTATTTGCTATTGTCCACTAAGGAAAATGCCTATTTAAAAAACAGGATTTCTTTTTTAAAGCATCTTGATTCACACATTTCAAAGCTCTTCAGAAATCACGATTTCTCAAAAGCCATGTCATTCTAAAACATGCTACAGATTTCACATGGAGAAAGAGCGAGCTGTTATTCTACACGATCTTTTCAATGAACTGATTGCCTCTGTCTAGGAATCAGGAGAGTTGTCTTATTTCAAAAAAAAAAAAAAATCCAAATGAGAAAAATGAAATCTAGGCTTAAGAAGATCTAATGCCTTGCCATTGAAGCCAGGTTTGGGCACAGACCCCAATGTGTATAAGTAATAAAAAGAAATCTGAGAAAACAGAAGTTCCTCAGGGTCCTTTGCCCTGTGTGTATCTTTAAGGCCAAACTGTAAAGAAAATAAGCATGTCCTTCCAGACCCAGCAAACATCTTCTTTGCATTTTAAGGATGCACTCACGGTTTCTTCAGAAGCACTTCTGAAACACAGATAGCAAAGCAAAAATAGCCACCCCATCATACAAATAATTTGTGTTTATTAGACACCAGAATAAATGAGGGAGACTTCCTTGGCTATGATATGGAGACACCCACCAGCACAGAGAGAAGAAATGACATAAGCACGGAGCCTCCGGAAGCCAGACCCAGGAAAGCTATGCTCCCACTACATCACTGCACACACACCCAACCTGCTGTTTGAAAATCAGTTTAAACACTAACAATGACTGAAGAAGCCGTTTGTTTAAAAAGGGAGAGGAAAACATATTTTTTAAGGACCCAGCACCATACTCTCTTCTCTAATAGGATCACCTCTGGCAGGCTGGGTTTATTTGACTGAGTTTATTGCAACTGCTTCTGCCTATTCTTTGGACTACCCATCAATGGAGTGAGGTTTCTAAGCACATGAGCTACTACTCAGAAACACATGATAAACAGGGCAGCGCTGGAAAGGCATGTATTTGCGTGTGTGTGCATGCTTGTAAATGTCACTGCCGTTATGCAGATCCACGAGGGAGTTTCTTAATGCCGTTTAATGGAATCCATTTGGGGTAAAAGGTGTTATTTTGCCTAAAGAAATCTCCCCCTCGCAGTCCAGCTCCCAGACAGACTCTGCCACAGGGTCACCATCTGGGGACGTCTGATAGATCTGGGACATGCGATCGAAAGGGCCCTCCTCCTCGTCGTCCACTTCCCGGTCGCCGGGGGTCACCGCGTTGGGCATCATGTGGATATAGGCAGCTGTGATTTCCTTCTGGAAGACGGTGTCCTGGTTGTAGGAGATGAGCTCATTGCTGATGTTCACCGTCTCCACCGGTGTGCGGGAGCAGAGGTGGCTGCACCCCAGCAGCTGGGCAAACACCTTCCGGAAGTCGGCGTTGAAGGCGTAGATGATGGGGTTGAGTGAGGAGTTGGCCCAGCCAAACCAGACGAAGACATCGAAGGTGGTCTCACTGACGCAGGGGAAGCCGGGCGGGGGGCCTTCGGGGTGTCCACTGCAGAAAGGGACCATGCAGTTAAGGACAAAGAAGGGCAGCCAGCAGCACACGAAGACCCCCATGATCACCGACAGGGTCTTGAGCACCTTGGTCTCCTTCTTGATGGAAGCGCGCAGGCTGGTCTCGGGCGCGCAGGCGGCGCTGCTCCGGCAGCTCTGCGCGTGCTCCGCGGCCCTCTCCAGGGAGGAAATCCTGCGGATCTGCACCTGGGCGATGCGGTAGATGCGCGTGTAGGTCACGATCATGATGGCCACCGGGATGTAGAAGCTGACGAGAGAGGAGGAGATGGCGTAGGTTCGGTTCAGGCTGGAGTCACAGTTCTCTGCCCTCACGTCGGGCTCCCAAACGTCCTCCCAGGGCGTCCCGTTAGCCAGGTTGGTCGGCAGGTCCAGTCCGCCCCAAGAGCCCGCCTGGTCCCTGTGCCAGTTGAGCTGGACTGGAATGAAGGAGATGAGGATGGACAAGGTCCAGGCCAGGCCGACCATGACCAGGGCCATGCACTGGGTCATCTTGCGCTGGTAGCGGAAGGGCCTGGAGATGGCCCAGTAGCGGTCCACGCTGATGACGCACAGGTTCAGGATGGAGGCGGTGGAGCACATGATGTCGAAGGCCACCCAGACGTCGCAGAACGCTCCAAAGGGCCAGTAACCGGCCACCTCGGCGACCGCCTTCCAGGGCATGACCAGCAGGGCCACGAAGAGGTCTGACACGGCCAGAGAAACGATGAAGATGTTGGTCATCTTGGCGCGCAGGTGGCGGCTCCGCACGATGGCAGCGCACACCAGCACGTTGCCCAGCAAGGTCCAGATGATGAGTAGGGTCAGCAGGCCAGCGGTGACCACCTGCGCCGGCCCCAGTGGCGGTGCCCCAGCCGAGCCCCCCGCGGCGTTTCCCTGCGCCAGCTGCTGGTGCAGCGCGAACTGCCCGGGGTAGGCGGTGCCGTTGCTCCCCGGCGGCAGCATTTCTGGCTGAGCTGCAGGGGCAGTCTGAGCGCGGTCCCAACTTCAGCCCTGCGACCCCCGGGTAGCCCCATCGGGCACCCAGAGGATGCGCCCCCTCAGCCAAGGGACCCTCGAGCCCCGGGGGGCGCTCACCGTGAGCTGCGCGAGGCCCCGGGACGCGCGGGGACTTCTCTCGCCGCCTGAAGCGCCTCTGGCTCTGTGGCCGCGGTGCGCCCCTCCAGACTCGGCGCTGGGGACAGGAAGCGGCTGGTGCCCGCTGACGGCCAGGGCTGTTCTCGGGAGTTCGCAGAGCGCCGGGCGGCAGCGGCTGTGTCGGGTTCGGAGCCAGAGAAGAAGAGAGCGAGCCGCCACTGAGGGGCTGGGCAGGCAGCCGCGGGCGCCGGGAGCTGCGGTGCTGCAGCGGTCCCAGGCTGCTCCCGGGCCCCGCGTCCCGCCCCCCGCGCCTCCGCGCTCGGCTCTATCGCGCTCCCGCCCCACCTGTGCCTTGGCGCCGTCGCTCGTTTCGCTCAGCGCTCCAAAGCCTAGGGGCGATCCCGCAGGTCCGAGAGGCGCCCCAGCGCCAGACCCTAGCCCCGGGCGGGGGAAAACTCTCCCCGGGAAGACGGAACGGTGCTTAGAGCAGCCCTGGAGCCCTAGCCCTGGCCACGCTTGGGGAACAAGAGGCGGGGTAGGAAAGAGGCCTCGAGGGCTTCCGGAGGGGGAAAGAGCTTTTGTAGGGCAAAGGGGGCGGCCTTGGGTTGCCCACTGACCTGAGTCCCAATCCGGACTTTATTCCTGGCTCTGCGACTTTGAGGGTCTTACGTTACTTTACCTGGCCTTGGTTTCCTTCTCCGCGGCGTGGGATAATGATTCCTATTCCTGTGGCGATGTCAGGGGAAGCCGTCTAGGAAGAGGTGCCCAGCAGAAAGTGTCTCCTAGGAACAGGCTCCTGCTTCCTCCAGCCTCTCCCTCAACACCCTGAGGCTGGGGCTTAACCTGACCTCTTGGGAGACTGTCCTTTTCCCCGCCACCGCCCCCGATCCTTGAGCGATCTTTCCATTGGGGGAATGATTTGGGATGAACCCGAAAGACCAGAGGAGGAAGAGAACCCTCCAGAGAGCTGGAAGCCTCTTCTTTCAGGTCACGTTCACAGTCTTCCTCTTTTTCTTGAGAGGGTTGGATAAACAGCTAGGTGTTTAACAGAAAAGCAACTGAGGGCGCCCCAAACCCAAACTGGAAAAAAAAAAGAATGTTGGAAAACAGTGAAGAGGGAAAACAGTGCTCCTGAGCTCTGAGCACACCTCCCAGCTGACAGGTTGCATTTATGAAGCGTTTCTGCCTCTGCTGGTGTTAAGCTCAGCTGAAGGCAGCGGGGAGTGAAAGAGATGTGATAGCAGCCGGCTGCACAGCTCCATCTGCCACCGGCCGGCCCAGACACCTGCAGCATGGTGAGATCTAGAAACAGACTGGACTTCCTCCTCCCTTCCTAGTCTCCCCTCCACCAAATCCACCTGCATCCCGGGCCAACACCTGCAGGTGTCCCGGCCTCTCAGACAGGCTGCTCAGCCGAAGCAGTCCCTTGCCCCAACCTCCTTCCGTTTCAGTGCTTTCTGCTGCTGGAGAGGGCAAGACCATCTGTCCCGGTGCCTAAACCTGAAACTGAAGAGTCATCCTCAGCTCCTGTCTCTCCTCATCTTCTGGAACTGGACCATTCCTCTCGTCACTGGCATGCCTGTCCAGAACTGTGCCTCCTCCACCCTGTTTGATGGCGGCACTCTCCTGGCCTCCAGGTGTACCCTGACCCTCTGTCTTTCCGGCAGGCAGTGATCTTTCCTCAATGTGACTATGAGCATCTCACTCCCCTGATGAGACACCCTCACTGTGTTTCATGATCACTCCCTGTGGCCCATGTTCCTGGCCAGGCATGCAAAGTCTTTTCCTCATGTTGCCCTCATCTTTGTCCACAGCGCCTGCTTCTTCTCCTGCCACCCCTCCCATACAGCCTGAATTCAAGCTACCACCACCATCGCCACGGCCAAAAAAGAACACCCATTGTAAATGGTCATGTGGTAATTCCTCGACCTGGAATGACCTTCGCCCTATCCTCTCCTCCTGGAGAACACCAACTCACGATGTCAAAAAAGAACTTGGATCTTGGAGACAGGGGTTTGAATTCATCATTCACTCTTTTATTCAGCAAATATTTAACAAGTACTGAGTTGTCCCAGATGTTGTTTTACTCACTGGTTATATAATGGGAGGCATAGAGAGAGAGACCCTACTCTAAAACCTTGAAGCCTAGATAGGCTTTAAGCCAGGAATAATCCAAACAAATGCACAATTACAAATGTGACAAGGGCTGTGAGGGAAAGTCCACAGCCTTATGGAAGTGTACAGTAGTTGGGGAGGTTGGCCAAGGCAAGTTGTTTAGGGAAGGCTTTCCTGGAGAAGTTTCTCTTTGGGTTGAATCACAGGTAAGCAGGCAAAGAGGAAGCCAGAGGGAAGGGAAGTATGGCAGACAGGAAGAACAGGCACTTTACCAGCTTTGGGATCTTGGGCAGGTCGCTTGATCTCTGTGAGCTTCAGTTTCCTCATCTGGGAAATGGACTAATAATAGTCATTTCAAAAGTGTGGTGAGACCAAAATAATTAATGCATGTGTTCAGAACCACCCTTTTTTCTCCCTCTACTATATCTGTGCAGTGTCTTGACCTGGGCTGCCCTCCAGGAAGGATTCCATTTTGGCTTTTGTGGTAGTCAGAGAGTGGATACATGATTAGATCTGAAAAGCTGGAGGAGGAAGGAATGGTCCCAAATGGAAGACACTCTGCTTGTCTTCACAATAAAGAGCAGAGAAGTGGGGAGAGGGCCCGAAAGCTGGGGGTGGAGTTTTGCAGGGAAGATTGCGTGAAAGAGGTGAGGGAACTGGAATCCGAGGAAAAGTGGATAGGAGATTAAAAGGGAATTCTAGAGAACAATCCCTACTGATTTCATAGAACTTAAGAAATGAAAGTAAAGGTCCAGGTATGGTGGCTCACGCCTTTAATGCCAGCACTTTGGGAGGCTGAAGAAGGTGGATCACCTGAGGTCAGGAGTTCGAGACCAGCCTGGCCAACATGGTGAAACCCTGTCTCTACTAAAAATGCAAAAATTAGCCAGGCTTGGTGGCATGTGCCTGTAGTCCCAGCTACTCAGGTGGCTGAGGCAGGAGAATTGCTCAAACCCAGGAGTCGGGGGTTGCAGTGAGCCAAGATTGCATCACTGCACTCCAGTCTGCTAGGCAGGAAAGCAAGACTCTGAATTAAAAAAAAAAAAATGAAGGAAGGAAGGAAAGGAAGAGACGGAGGGAGGAAAGAAGGAAGGGAGGGAGGGAGGAAGGAAAAAACGAAGGAAATAGAAATTCAAGTAAAGAATTTGAGTTCGAAAATTGCCTTTTGTCTACCAAACTTGAGCCTGCTTAAAGACAGGGCAATACGGATCTCTATAAGTTGTGCAAAGCACTCAATGTTAGAACCTCTCCATCCTTTAAGAATCAGCTCAATCACTTCTCCAGAAAGACTTACTGAGTCCTCTATACAGTGTCCTGTGCTTCAGGAGAGCACTGGGTTGGCTCCTAGTGCAGCTGTTATGACCCTGGACTGCACCATCCTTCACATCACCATCTGGCCTCCAGAATCCCAGCTTCTTAAATCAAGAATCTGTGTCTTGTTCATGGCTGAATTCCCCAAGCGAACACAGTGAGTGGGTGCTTGACGAATCTTTGTTGGTAATGTACGAAAAAGGGGATTTTGTGCCCAATACCATGAAATCAATGCACAGAAGATTCAATCAACCAAGAAAGGTTCACAGACGTTGGCCACACACACTGACGTTTGTTTTCAGATATTCCAGTCCAGTCCCCCTGACTTCCGCCAATCCATTCATTCATTCCACAAGCATTTCTGATGGGGTGGACGCAGGGCCATACAGGGTGCGTAAGTCACCAACAGGGTGAGTTTGTATAATGAATATAAAAGACTTCCAGCAGAAGATGGTAAAGTATACCAAGAAATGGCTCTCTTCAACATCGCACGACTGCACTCTAGTCTCACATTTAAAGGAGACTCCATCTCAAATTTAAAAAAAAAAAAGTGGGGGTGGGGAAGCTCTCTTTTTCTAATTAGCACAAGATTGTTCTGCTTCGGGTTCTGCTGAAACCATCTCTCAGATCCTATTCCTTGTCTTTCTTGGGTTTATATTATTGAGGAGAGAGAGAAATAAACAATTTCAAAATAATGTCATATAATGCTAAGTGCTATAAAGAAAATCGATCAGAATAATGAGACAGCAGCAAGACTAGAGGGAAAAGCTGCTTCAGAATGAATTGTCAAGGAAGCTTCTTTGCAATCAGAAAGGTAACAAGGATTTAGTCAGGCAAATATCAGGGGTAAATCCTTCTTGGAGGAAAGCAAGCCCAGGCAAAGGCCCTGGGGCAGATCGAGCTTATTTGATAAAGAGGTAAAAGGGTCAGGATGTCTGTAGCAATAGTGGCCAAGGGAGGGAGAGGTATGAGAGAGAGGAGGTGAGCCCTGTTGCCATGGTGAGACCATGAGGATTTATTCTAAGTTCCGGATACCTGGAGTTCAAGTCCCCTGAACTGGATGTTAACTACAAGCCCTCATATCTCAATGCTGCAGTCTTTGAGCCCCCGTTATAAGAGCTTGGAATCTTCAGAGGTGACAGGAAACACCAGAATGCTATGGCGGAGCATATCTAGGGGCCTTCTCCCAGCTCAGACCCTTTGACTGTAAAAAGACACAGGTTTCAAGGTTGAGATCTATAAAACTCTAGCAAAGGCAGCACAAACACCGACCAATGACAGCACGTGCTGCCTGTCATCCTGGAGCACCAGGTAGGCTCCAGAGCACCCTTGCTGTGCAGGCCTCTAATTGTTGATTATAGGAAGGTCTGGGGTAGTCCCCAAAGCTGGGATGTCCAAAGTAGCTGGGATCAGTCAGGAGGCTCAGGGCAGTGGCAGGAAAATATTTTCCTCCCTGGTAGAGCCACAGTGGGGTATCCAGGCTGGATATCAGTGGCAAGAAGGACCATGGCACAGCACCAAGACCTGGGGAACAAACCCCACTGGAGCTGAATCCAGAAAAACAACCCTTTTCTAATTCACTCTCCTGCCCCTCATGTAATCATTGTACTCTCGTATGTACCTGCACTGCTCTGAAACATTCAAAACATCCTTCATCACCTCCCCAACGTGTGCGTCAGTCTTGGCTTCCTTGTTACTTGCTTTCACTTGCTCCTTGTGGCAGAGATGGCTCCCAGCAGATCCCTCCCTATGTTTGCTGGGTTCCTTGCTATCAGGTGGAGGCTAGGGAGCCAGATTCTGGCCAATAGAATATGGGCAGAAGTGACATGAACCACAAATCTGAGCCTTAGAAGCATCCCACAGGATCCTGAGCCTTTCCTCCGGTTGTTGCAGTGGGCTTGGAAGCCACATGTGTTCTAGAAGTGTAGCTACAGATGGAGAAGGCCCATGTGCTAGCTAATCTCCAAAGATGGTGCATCAGGCCATTCTTGCATTGCTATAAAGAAACATCCAAGATCGGGTAATTATAAGGAAAAGAGGTTTAATTGGCTCAGGTTGCTGCAGGCTTTACAAGAAGCATGGTGCTGGTATATGCTCCACTTATAGGGAGGCCTCAGGAAGCTTACAGTCATGAGCAGGCACATCACGTGGCCAAAGCAAGAGCAAGCAAGAGAGTCGGCAGGTGTGGGACCGGACATGCCACACACTTTTAAATGACTGGATCTCACAAGAACTCCCTATCTTGAAGACAGCACCAAGCCATGAGGGCTTTACCCCCATGGTCCAAACAACTCCCACAGGCCCCAACTCTGGGATTGCAATTTAACATGAAATCTGCGTGCAGGTCAAAATCCAAATTATATCAGAGGGCCTCCCCTGGAACCAGACTTCTTGGTCCTCCAGACCTAGGCTCCCCCAACGCTGCCTCTGGGCTGGCCCCCCAGGAAGCCAAGAATGCAGTGGATCTGGTCCTGCTTGGGGGCAAGGCTCGGCCATGAGGGGGCTTGCAGCTGCCATTTTGGTCTTTTGGAAACTTTGCTTATGAGAGTCTCCCTGCTGGGGCCCAGCCACCATGCTGTGAGAAGTGAAAGTCATGTGGAGAGGCCACGTGGAGGTTTTCTGGTCTAGAGCACAGCTGAGCTCCCAGACAGCATCAATGGCTGGCCATGTGAGCAAGCTGGCATGGACACTCCAGACCAGCCTGTCCTTCTGTCACCTTAGCTACAGGGAAGGCCCATGACTCCAGAAGTGCTCATCATTATGCTGAATCCCCTGGCCTCAGTGGTCCACGAGGTGTGGAAGCATGTCCCACAAGGCTCAGATGGAGTTCTAGCCTGGATTGATGTGTAGATGCTGGTTTTCTTTCTGCTGGGTGGCTCTGCTGTGATGTGGTGGGCCTCGGGTTTCCAGGTGGTCATTTTCCTTATTTGCAGTAGAAGGAATGAGGCCCATATAGAGAAGAGAGCAAATTATGAGGAGAGAAAGAGAAAGAAGTAGGGAGAGGGAGGAAGAGAAAAGGAAGGAGCGAGGGAAGGAGGAGAGGAAAGAAAAAGAGAAGAAAAAGGAGAAGGAAAGAGGAGAGAAAGAGAAAATGACTTCTTTCAACCTCTACCTTCAGTCACACCATGGTCTTCACAGTTAAGAGTCAGTAAGTCACCCTTTAGCTGAAACATGCCTATGTGGAGTTTCAGCTGTCACTCACATCTGACAAAGCCCTGCCTAGCACACGGAATAAACCGTGTTCAGCTGTGGCACGAGAACAAGGGACTGCCTGGTTGGTGGGCGGCACGGGAAACAGCTGTCCAGAAGATGACACTTGGGCTGCAGGGCAAAGTGGAATTCACAGCATGTGGGATGGAAGTGTGTCTCTAACAGAGGGAACAGCACCGGCAAAGACTCAGAGGCAGGAAGCTTTACATGCGAAAGGATACATTTTTAGAACACTTAAGAGTCTCCCTGTTATCCAAAAGATTGAGTTTCTTATCATTTTTTGGCCAGGTGTGGTGGCTTACACCTTTAATCCCAGCACTTTGGGAGCCAAGATGGGCAGATCACCTCAGGTCAGGAGTTCGAGACCAGCCTGACCAACATGGTGAAACCCCATCTCTACTAAAAATACAAAACTTAGCTGGGTGTGGTGGCGGACACCTGTAATCGCAGCTACTCGGGAGGCTGAGAGAGAAGAATTGCTTGAACCCAGGTGGTGGAGGTTGCAGTGAACTGAGATCACACCACTGCACTCCAGCCTGGGATACAGAGTGAGACTCCATCTAAAAAAAAGACTAAGTTTCTCATCATTTTTGGAAACGGAGAGTTTTCTCTGTACTCGTAAGACCTTATGATGCAAAATAGAATATACTATGCAGCTAGGTCTCCCCAGCCTTCGGTCTTCCCTGGAGATGGCCCCACGAGCTGCGTGTCTGGTAGGGATGGTGGCTCCTGTAAGCAGTGGGTGTCCTCTCTTAACCAGGCTCTTTCCCACAAAGAGTTGGACAGAGTTAAAAACTACTGGAAACCAAGATATCTCTCTGACGTTGGCTTGTCAGAGCTCAGCCTCATCAGCACAGACTCAAACCAACTAAGCGGCTAATAAACTTCTGCCTCATTTCTTCCAGCCAGAGCCCTGATCTCAGGGGCCGACAGAGAGGAAATGATCCTTTCACATGCCTGGCTCCTGCAACATTGTACTAAGAGGATTTTCCTCGAACAGTTTAGCACAGAGTGAGTTTTCCTAATCCAGTTAGCAAATATTCTTCTGTTTGAACTCACTGACCCTCCTTTTTCTGAAGATGTATTTTAAATTGGATTTGCTTCACTGAGACAAATGGCAAAACAGATAAGTAAATGGGTGGGATTTTGCTGCAGCCACTGCTGGTATCAAAAGACGACTCAACTCCATCTTACAGCAAGAGAAGCTCTGCTCGTGGCTGCAGGATACACTCTGAGCTCCCAGCCACCAGCCCTGCCAAGGTGCCCAGCTTGACACAGGTCAGGGAACGTTGTGTGCGGGCAGGAAGGGCAGGTGGAAAGGCCCAGGTGATGAGCCAGCCACATCATCTCCAGCACAGGCCCCTGATGGTGGCCCTAAAGCCTCCTCTCGAAACCCAAAGCTCAGCTCCCCAGTTCAGGAGCAAGGAGGTTTCTGGCAGGTTAAAATGACTAAGTCAGCCAGGCACAGTGGCTCATGCCTGTAATCCCAGCACTTTGGGAGGCCAAGGCTGGTGGATCATGAAGTTAAGAGTTCAAACCAGCCTGGCCAAGATGGTGAAACCCGGTCTCTACTAAAAATATAAAAATTAGCCAGGTGTGGTGGCACACACCTGTAATCCCAGCTACTCGGGAGGCTGAGGCAGAGAATTACTTGAACCTGGGAGGCGGAGGTTGCAGTGAGCCGAGATCGTGCCTCTGTACTCCAGCCTGGGCAACAGAAGGAGACTCCCCTCAAAACAAAAAAAAAAGCTAACTCTGGAGTTTGGCACCTTTGAAAGGCAGCACTGTGTAGACAGAGGGAGGATGGGCTTACAAGACAGTCCTGGGTTCAGATTCCTCTCTGACTTTAACAGCTCTGGAACCTTAATTAAGTGACTTAACCTCTCTAAGCCTCAGTTGCCTCATCTTTAAAATGGCATCCCTAATCCTTACTATGAAGGGACATCATGGGTAAGTGAGATGCTGTGCTTAGGAAAGGGCAAGTCCCTGCATTGGTCAGGTTTTTTCTTTACAGCAGTGCTGTTTAACACACAGCCCTAGGGCCTCAGCAGCTTAAAACAAGTGTTTATTTCTTGCTAATAATTTGTGTTCAGCTGGGAAGCCTTGCCTCGGACTGGGGGCCAGGCTCTGATTGCTTCCATGTGTCTCATTCACAGGCAGTGGATCCCTGGAGCTTGCTCTTCTCACTGTGCAGAGATGGGGGTCAATGAAGCCACTCGATGCCACATTCACTTAGATCCTCTGGTCAGACCAGGCGTGCACTAACTCTGCTCATGCGTCTCTAGCCAAAGCTGGTCATGTGCACAGCAAGAAACCTGCTCTGGGCCAGGCATGGTGGTTCGCGCCTGTAATCCCAGCACTTTGGAAGGCCAAAGCAGGTGAATCACAAGGTCAGGAGTTCGAGACCAGCCTGGTCAACACGGTGAAACCCTGTCTCTTCTAAAAATACAAAAAATTAGCTGGGCGCCTGTAATCCCAGCTACTTGGGAGGCTGAGGCAGAATTGCTTGAACCCAGGAGGCAGAGGTTGCAGTGAGCTGAGATTGTGCCACTTCACTCCAGCCTGGGAGACAGTGGAAGACTATCTCAAACGAAAAAAAGAAAGAAAGAAATCTGCTCTGTCCACAGGGAAGTCACAGGAATGTGGAGAGGCCAGGAAGAATTGTAAGCCAATAATACACCCCGACGGTCCACGACAGTGGAAGTTACTATTGATTCATTATCTCAAGTGGCTCCACCAGCCAATCCCTTCTGTCCATCCCAGTGCCACCTCCTAACTCAGTTCCTCGTCGCTTTTTGCTTGCATGGCTGCCTGAGACTTCAAGCAGGTCTCTCTGTGTTGATGTCTTCACCCACTCCTATGTCCTCCATCTAACACTCCACCATCAAGGCAACCCTCCTAAAACACAACCACAGTGCTCTTCATACTCCCCATGATTCCCTGCAACCCACATTATTAATCATAATCTAATTAATAAAAATTAATGCGTTAATTCCCGGCTCCTCAGCGTGGCCCTTCACAATCTGCTTGTCCAGCCTCGTCTCGCCTCCTCAGCTTTCCCCCAGCAGACCCCTCTCCCACACATTCCAGTGCCGTCCCGTCCTCCCAGCCCAGCTCTTCCAGGCCCTGTGCCTTTGCAATGGTTCTTGCCCCTGTCTGAAATGTCCTTCCCACTTCTTCCTGACAGGGATGAATACCCACTCACCTTTCAAACCCCACACCAGTGCACAGTGGGGTCTCCCCAAGACTTCAGGGTAGTAGCCACCATCTGCTTCTGCACCTGCCTCTAGCACAGCTCAACACCCCACTGAAGTGGATGATCTGTTCACTTGGTGCTGGCTTGCCTTTCTTTCTTGGCTGCAGACCATCCAAGGTGAAGTCATCTTAGCCTCTTGGAGTCTGCCTGACTAGGGTGAGCCCATTGATATATATTGCATAAATGAACATATCATGGCAGCAGTGATGAGGGCTCGCCAGCTGTCTGTGCACTCTCCATGCTTCCCAGGTTCTTTGGCAGTTGCGCTGGGTACTGGCTGAGTTCTGGAAAACGGGAATGTGGCAGAGTGCTGCAGCTCTCCTTGTCAGGAGCACCTAAGAACTGGCATGACTCTCACCCTCTCTCCTTCTGCAATGACCTCATATCAAGAAGGCAGAGCTGCAGAAATGAATCTGCCTGGACACCTGAGTCACCAGGTGGAGGAAGGATGCCCTATAACTGAATTTCAAATGGTTCCAGGAAAGATAATAGAGTAGAATAGACTATATAGATGGAGAAAGTAAATGTGGCAGATAACAATTGGTGAATGCGGGTGAAGGGCATGAACGTTCTTTGCCTTACAATTAATTCTTCTGTAAGTCTGAAATTATTTGAAAATGAGAGAAGTGCTTTGAGCTGTGAGTAACAGAAAGCCTGACTGCTCGTGGCTTTTGCAGTAAAGACGTTTAATTATCTAACATAACAGGAATTAAGAGAAAGCAGGCAAGGGCTTGCAAAGCCTCAATGATGTAGCTGAGTCCCCAGATTCCTTTTATCATCTTGTCCAAAGGCTCCACCTTCCTAATTATTACTGCTCTATGTTCTTGCAGCCTCGTGGTCACAGGATGGCTGTTATAGCTCCAGCCATCATGACCAAGTTCAGACTCCAGGAGCAAGACAGGGGAAGCTATGTCAAGGGGGCTTTTCTTGATGTGTCTTCACCTTTAAACAGTGAAGAAAATCTTCTTTGAAGGACCCTGCAGACTTTTCCTTATGTCTCATTATCCAGACGTGGATCACAGGACAGTCGGTACTGTAACTATTTCAAGTATCTGGCAAAAAGAAATAAAATGCCCCAGCCTGGCTTAGACCAACCATGAGTCATCACCTGACACTGGACACTTTGTTTCTCCAAGCAAAATCAGGATTTTCTCTTAGCAAGCAAAGGAATTGCTCATGGGTAAGAAATTAACAGGGTGTGCCATAATAATTAACATTTGCCACCGAGCATGTCCTCAGGCTGGTGCTGTGCAACATGGGATGATAGAGCTGAAGATGCAGTTTCCATCCCCAAAAGCTCAGGGTCCATGCTCTCAGGGCAATCCTGGTAACGTCCTCATCACAATGATCAATCCAGACCGTGGAAGTCCCTTTACTCCTCAAACAGGAAGGACTGCCAGGAAAAAGTGACCTCACCAAGCTGATTTGAGTTTTTCCAAAAGCAAATAAATAAATAAATTGTAAACCTGCACAGCCAAATATCAAATAAATCATATATGTTTTGGGGGGGAGGATGAGTTTTGGTGTTTGTTTTTTGTCTTTTTTTTTTTAACTTAGCTTTCTGTAGTATTGAAACTATCTCCCACTTCCTCATTTTTGTCTCAAAAGACCTTAAGCATTGGGCCAGATACAGTGGCTCCTGCCTGTATTCCCAGTACTTTGGAAGTCTGAGGCGGGCAGATTGCTTTAGTCCAGGAGTTTGAGATGACTCTAGGCAACATAACAATAGCCATCTCTACGAAAAAAAAATCGCCTGGCATAATGGTGGATGCATGTAGTCCCAGCTACCTGGGAGGCTAAGGTGAGAAGACTGCTTGAGCCCCAGAGGTCAAGCACCTGGGCAGCAGAGCAAGACCCTCTTTGCTTTAGCGGGAGGGTTCTAGGTTCTGTGACCCACCTTAAGAAAGATGAGTCTAAAAAAAAGACCTAAGCGTTCATTCATTTTAGTTCATTTGAGGATAATCATTGAGCTCCTCTTCCACCGGCACTAGGAATACAGAGGGGGAGCAAACAGACGTTCCCCCTTCCTCCTGAGGCTCGCTGTTAACTGGTCAAGAAGGACCACTATGTGGAAAGTCCCACACATCATTGTATGATCAAAAGATACGACAGACGCAATGAAGGTGTTGTGCGACTTCATGACAGGGACACCAGACCTGCTCCAGAGGTGAGGGAAAGCTTCCCCGAGGCACTGGCTTAAGTGGGATCTGAAGGAGGAGGAAGAGTGAACCAGGTGAAAGGCAGAGGAGGCAGCAAGTGCAGGATCCTGCGGCGACAGGAGGCAGCGTGGCACAGTCAGGGTTCCGCGGTTCAAGGCTCACGTTCAAGGAACTCAAGAAGCCGGCAGTGTGGACTACAGAGGAAAAGCGTGGCACAAGGGCAGTGGCTTGAGCTGAGGACAGAGAGGATGGCATGCAGGACCGAGGGGACCAAGGCAAGGATTTTGGTGTCCATCAGATTGGAGGGTGCTGAGCAGAGGAGGGTAGTCGTGAAATTGCCTTTCTCACATGGCCCTCTAGCCACAGTAGAGACAGACTGGTAGAAGCACAAATGAACTGGAGAGACCGTGAGGAAGCTGCTCCAGAGGTCCTTCAAGAGATGACGGCGATAGGGAATGAGGTGGTAGGAACGACGATGCGAAGAGATGAGTAGAATCAGGTATGTGTGGGCAGGAGGTGATGGGGCAATGGTGGTGGAATGGGTGCTTCTGAGGCCCTTCCAACGTCCTCCAGTTCAAAATACTCAGGCTGAGGCTCCGCGCTTTGGGGTGTCATGTTCTGAGCCCCAACAGAGCATAGTGGTAGGAATGACAATGTGAGATGAGCAGAATCCAGGTGTGTGGGTAGAAGCGGCAGGTGTGGCTACCGACTGCAGATGGGCTGCAGGGCTGCGAAGGTGCGAGACCTGTACCTGCCATCTTGAGGGTCATGGACGACACTCCTGGAACAAAAGACACATTAACAAGAGAAAAGCAGAGCAAGTTTATTTAATCCAAGTTTCATGTGACACAGGAGGCTTCAGAAATGACGACTCAAAGACCAGGGAAAACTCTTGATTTTTATGCTTCGGTTCGATGAAGAATGGACAGCTGGGTAGAAATATGATTAGGCAAACAGGTGCGACCCCTGGGAACAGACTGAAAGCGGCCCCAGCAAAGCGCATATTCTTCTCGGCCTCTCTTTGTAGCATTCCTTCCTCCCGGATATGGGGCAGGATCCCTTCTGAAATGAGGCTTTTCAAAGGAGAAGGAGCAGGCAGAGAGTGACCTGTCTAGGTGTTATGGTTTGCTTTAGCAGGGGTGTTTCTAGGTTCTGAGGCCCACCTTAAGGAAGATGAACTCTGGTTTCTGTGATTCACTTTGGAGGAGGAAGATGAGCAGGAGAGAGGGGGTCAGGAGAAGGTTGGAAAAACCTTGCTTCTGAGGCCCTTCCAATGTCCTTCAGTTCAAAATACTCAGGCTGAGGCTCTGCGCTTTGGGGTATCATGTTCTGAGCCCCAACAGAGCATAAGGGGAGCGTCAAGCCAGTCTTTGCAGCCTGGCTTGCATACTGGACAGATGCTGGTTCCATCCATGGGGTTGGATATGTGGAGGGAGAACCGGCTGGTGGTGCTGGGAGCCTCGAGCTCCATGCTGGACACCTTGAGTGTAAAGGGCCTTTGAGACACCCGAGTAGGCTGTTGGAAATAACCAGCCTGGAGCTGAGAGGTCAGGTTGAAAAGCAGCATCCGGATGCAGGTGGGCCCTTGGCTGTGAGTTAGACCACCAAGGAGAGCAAAGTGAGAAGTCAAGAGGACCTAGCAGGGCCCCTGAAAACTCCACGTGGCTAAGAAGGGGCAAAGAGCTATGAACAATCCTGAGCGGGGGCCGAGGGCAGAGCCACCTGGAGGGAATGTGTCGTCGAAGCCACACGCTGCCCCCACATCCGCCCCTCACTCTGCAGATGGGAGCTGGAGATGCCAAGGGCCTTGCTCTGTAACCGGGTCACCCGGCTTTGTCCTGGGCAAACTGAGATCACAATCCCTGGCTCTCATTTGCTCTGTTTTCTGCTTTGTTTTTTTTTTTTTCTTTTATACTCTTTTTACATTTTTTTATGGGTACATAGTGGGTACATATTAGGTACATATATATGTGAAGTGCATGAGAAGTTCTGATACAGACATACACTGTGAAATAAGCACATCATGAAGAATGGGGTGTCCATCCCTGAAGCATTTATCCTTTGTAATACCAACAAGCCAATTACGTTCTTTTAGTTATTTTTAAATGTGCAAATTATTATTGACTACAATCATCTTCTGTGCGATCAAACAGTGTGTCTTATTCACTCTTTCTAACAGCCTCCCCATCTGCCCTCGGCACCCTACTCCTCTTCCAGCCTCTGGTAACCATCCTTCAACTCTCTAGCTCCATGAGTTCAATTGTTTTGATTTCTAGATCCCACAGATCAGTGAGAACATGCCATGTATATTTTTCCATGCCTGGCTTATTTCACTCAACATAATGACCTCCCATTCCAGCCATGTCATTTTCTGCTTTTGTACAAGGCACAAAAAGCTGGACAATGGGAGTCAATGGATTTTCCGTGCTGCTCTAACACACTACTGCAAACCCAGTGGCTTCAAACAACGCAGATACATTCTTTCATAATTCCGAAGGTCACCAGTCCAAAACAAGTCTTGCTAGACTAACACTGCGCTGTCGGCAGGGCCCTTGGCCGAGGCCCTAGAGGAGAATCTATTTCCTGCCTCCTTGGTGGCTGCTGGCGTTGTGAATCATGCCCACATCATTCCAATCTCTGCCTCCATAGTCATGTCATCTTCTCTTCTGTCGTCGAATCTCCTCTGCCTCGCTCTTCGCCTGTAAGGATGCTTTGTGATTACATTGTGTATTCACACACGATAGTCTCCCTGGCGCAAGGTCTTTGAATAATCCCACCCACAGAGTGTCTTCTGCCAACATCCCACTCACTAGTTCTGGGGATTAGAACATGGACATGTTTGGGGGTTATCCTTCCCCCTTTCACAGGCTCTCTGGGCCACGTGCAGAACCAGTGAACTGAGGATCATCTTACTGGCCTCGCTCTGTGAGCAGAGAAATGCCTGGTCTATATTCAGTAGCAGTCCCTGGAGGCAGAGACCAGAAATTACACATGCCACTGTAGTAAGAGCTTGCCATGGGCCGGGCACCACACCTGGATCTGTACATGCATCTCAATTCCCTCAGCGGCCCTTTGAGGTCGCTCTCTTATTGCTGCCAAGGTACAGGGTGGTGAAGGTAACTCACATCAGAGACCCGGCCTCAAAGCCTCGTCCCCCTGGGGAAGGGCCAGCCATCAGGAGCCTGTAAACACAAGCAGAAGAGGCAATCCGAGCCCTTCCCCAGAAGCCTCACCCTTCACCCTGGCTGGAATCCTGCCCTCCCTTCAGGGCCCAGCTTAGGGACAAGGAGCAACCAGATCCTACCTCTGGGGCAGACCCTCACGTATTTCTGCAATGCATCTGCAGCCCATGGTCTGAACGAGTGAGCATCATGCATTATAGCATTTGTCAATTGCTGGCGGGCTCCACACTGAGGGAGTGTGCTTGTTCAGGGAAGGGCACACTCCCCCATTTCTCCCTGAACCACGCTTCTGCCGTGGGACTCTACGGACACAAGGGCCCTCCCTTTGCCCTGTTGCTTCGTGTGGCTTAGTCTTGCTTAATGAACCTGCTAAGTGTGAAGGCTGAGGCCTGCATGTAGGGGAAGCGGGCACCTCCTGGAAATGGTAACAGCATTTTGTTAAAGCTGCTAGGCCCACGATGAGAAGATCCTGCAGGAAAGCAAAGCACGACTCGGACTATAGAAAAGACAGATCAGTGGGTGGGGCTTTATGTGGTTATCCCACCACCCCAGGCTGCTGACTCCACCCACACTCAAGCTTAGCTCCTGCAGCTTAGAATCCAAGGGTGCTTCTGAGCTGAGGCAGATTTCAGGGAGTACTAGTTAGGCTAGGTCAGCTGCAAGTAACCAACCAACAAACAAAACACACAGCAAACTCTGGCCCTCAGGGCTAAATCCAGCCCACCACCTGTTTTTATAAATAAAGTTTTATTGGAACATAGGTGTACCCATTCATTTACACATTGTCTGTGGTTGTTTTTAGGTTTATAGTGGCAACACAGATCTTACGGCCCACAGAGCCTAAAATATTTTCCATGGGGCCCTTTATGGAAAAAGTTCGCCCTCGCCCCCACCCCACCCCCGGCTTGAACAATGACAACATTGAATTATCTCCCATCACAAGAGGTCCAGAGGAAGGTGGTTCCAGAGTCACGTGGAGGCTCAGCAGTGTCATCGCGGCCCCAGGCTCCTGCTCCCTCCTTGGCAGGTCGGCCTTTCTTCTCCGGCTGGTTGCTTCATGGTCACAAGAAGGCTGCCACAGCGCCAGGCTTGACTGCCTCTCACAAGCACATTCAGGTCAGGAGGAAGGGCAGGCTTCCTCACACCTCTTCTTATTTAGGGACCAAAATCCCTCCGGGGCGGTGCACCAGAGGCCCCTTACCTCTCAGTGTTCAGGCCAGGGGTCGGCAAGCATTTCCAATAAAGGGCCAGATCGTGTGTCAGGGTTGTCAGGCCACGTACGATCTCTGGAGCATATTCTGTGGGTGTACACTCAAGCTTAGACCCCATAGCTTAGAACCCAAGGGTGCTGTGTGTGTGTGTGTGTGTGTGTGTGTGAGAGACAGAAAGAGCGAGATGACCCTTAGAAATGTACACTCCATCCATTCTTCTCATAAGCCACAGTTTGTCAACGCCTGGTCTGGCACTCTTCACGTGCCCACCTCCGTGCCCGTCTCCAGCAAAGGGGTAGCGGGCTTGCCCCTGATATCAAAGATGCTTGGCTTAGAGCGATCGTCCAACACTGATGTTCCAGTGATGCCTGCTGGAGGCGTGCAGGCAGCGGTTGCCGCTGTCAGAAAGACAGTTTGAGCTCCACTCCCTTCTCCGGCAGGAAGCAGTGATTGGCTGCTGGCCCACCCCTGTCCGAGGAGGAGGACAGAACCCGCCTCTCCAGAGCTTGGTGGAGACACAGACCCCCCCTGGCCAGCCGGGTCTGAGAGCCATCGGAGGGGAGGAACGGGGTTTGCAGGCCTCTTTCTCAACAACCAGGCTTAAAGTGCCATCTTGTGCCTTGAAGGAGAAAGGAGGTCAGGACGTGAGTGCTAGAAGCTGCCTGGGGATCTTCGCCAAGGTCTCAAAAACTAGAAAAGGAAACGCGGCGATCACCAGGGCCCGCCGTGGCTGCCCTGGCCCTTTCCAAGCCCAGGATAGTCTGATGCTGGGAGGTGGCCCACGTGTCCACGCAACCACCTCAGGGAGGCCCTGGGAGAGGAGGGGGCACAGCTCCTGCCCTCATGAGGCTGGC
>PVKP010037586.1:0-21501 GCA_004027715.1 Plecturocebus donacophilus | reverse complement strand
AATTTATCTGCTCACAACCAAAAATCTGAGTTATGAGCTTGCCTCTCTGCAACCCTCTAAACACCCTCTTCCACACTGAAAGAAAAAAAAAAACAGCACTAACAATATAAAAATAAAGAACTAGAAATACAGACTGATCTCACACTCATCTATTTTTCCTAAAGATATGTAGATGTGAGCAAAAATCTAGATCATAAGTATTTAACACCTCCAGAACCGCACTGTTCAATATGGTAGCTGCTAGCCACATGTAGCTACTGAGCACTTGAAATGTGGATAGTCTGAATTGAAAAGATCTTGAACTAAAAAAAAGTTTAAATATCTCAATATGTATATTGATTATAATCAGTGACATAATAAATATATATATATATATATATATTTTTGAGACGGAGTCTCGTTCTGTCATCCAGGATGGAGTGCAGTGGCACAATCTCGGCTCACTAGCAACCCCCACCTCCCAGGTTCAAGTGATTCTTCTGCCTGAGCCTCCTGAGTAGCTGGAACTACAAGGACGTGCCACCATACCCAGCTAAGTTTTTGTAGTTTTAGTAGAGATGGGGTTTCACCATGCTATCCAGGATAATCTCGATCTCCTGATTTCATGATCCACCCGCCTTGGCCTCCCAAAGTACTGGGATTACAGGCGTGAGCCACCATGCCCGGCCAAATATTTTTATATACTGAGTTAAATAAACTATTACTAAAATTAGTATCACCTTTTTAAAAAAACTTTTTAATGTGGCTACTAGATAACTTCACATTACATATGTACTATATATTATACTTCTATTGGGCAGTGTTGCTCTAGAAAAAGTAGTATTTTACAACTAATTCCTCCAGTGATTATCTTCCTAGCAAAGAACTGACACATCAAGGCACTCCTCACCCACTCTTCCACCCACCAACCCTTCAATCATGAAACCACTCACAGTTCCAGGTTTACTGATGATGCAGCAGGTTGCCAGAGTAATTTGGTTAATCATTTAACCAAAGGGAAGAAACCAGTTTAACAATTATCTGAGGCTAATTTCTTCCTAAATGATTCTAGCATGTAAAAGAAGAAGTAGCCTAAAGAAAAATCTGTGAACCAAAGGCCTATTAAATTTTTGTTCTTGATACAAAGATTTTTAGGTAACTAAAACTGAGGTTCAACTTTGGTAACACATTTCTAAAAACAAACACATCTAACATTTTAAACCACTGCTTTTTTCCTCTACAAACCCTTTTTTTTTTTTCCTTTTCTTTCAAGATGGGATTTCTCTATGATGGCCAGGCTGGTCTTGAACTCTGACCTCAGGTAAGCCACCCACCTCAGTCTCCCAAAGTGCTAGGATTACAGGCGTGAGCCACCGTGCCCGGCCCCTCTACAAACCCTTAATTAAACATAAACACTACACAAATAAAACCACAATGAGATATGACTTCACACTCAAAAGAATGGCTATAATTTTAAAAAGACAATAACAAGTGTTGGTGAAGATGTGGAGAAATTAGAACCTAATACATTGTTGGTGGGAATGTAAATGTTGCAGCTGTTTTTGGAAAGCTGTTTGGCAGTTCATCAAAATGTTAAAAACTATGAGCCAGTAGCTTCACTCCAAAGTACTCACCCAAGAGAAATGAAAACATACATCTGCACATAAACTTATATACAAAAGTTCACTACATTATTGTTATTTTTGGGTTTTCTTTTTTAATGGAGTCTTGCTTTGTTGCCCAGGCTGGAGTACAATGGCATGACCTCAGCTTACTGCAACCTCCGCCTCCCGGGTTCAAGCGATTCTCCTGCCTCAGCTCCCTGAGTAGCTGGCATTACAGGTGTCAATCACAACCAGCTAAATTTTGTATTTTTAGTAGAGACGGGGTTTCACTGTATTGGCTAGGCTGGTCTCGAACTCCTGACCTCAGGTGATCCAAGTGCCTTTGCCTCTCAAAGCGCTAGGATTACAGGCGTGAGCCACTGCACCTGGCCCCACATTATTCATAACAGCCAAAGTGTGGCAACTACCCAAATGCTTGTCAACTAATGAGCGGATAAGCTGAATCTGGTATAAACATACAAATGAAAATTCTTTGGCAATAAAGAGAATGAAACACTGACACATGCTACAACATGGATGAGCCTTAAAAACATTATGCTAAGTGCAAGAAGCCATTAACACAACAAAAGCCATGTATTATTTGATTAATAGAAAATGGCAAATCCATAGAGGCCAAAAGCAGACTAGTGGCTGCCAAGGGCTGAGGAGAGGGGTAATGAGCAGTAATTGCTAATATGTACAGTTTCTTGTGGGATGAAGCAAATGTTCTAAAATTGACTGGGGTGATGATTACATAACTCTGTAGATACAGTAAATAACACAGAATTGTACACTTTTTATGACTGAGTTGTATAGTATGTGAATTATATCTATTTTATTTTACTTTTTGAGACTAGGTCTTGCTTTGTTGGCCCGGGCAGAGAACAGTGGTGAAAACTCAGCTCACTGCAACCTCTGCCTCCCAGGCTTAGGTGATTCTCTTGCTTCAGCCTCCCGAGTTAAGTACCTGGTTTTACAGGTTCATGCCACCTCACCCAGCTAACTTTTGTATTTTTAGTAGAGACGGGGTTTTGCCACGTTGGCCAGGCTGGTCTTAAACTCCTGGCTTCAGGTGATCCACCTGCCGCGGCCTCCCAAACTGTCGAGATTACAGGCATGAGTCACTGCACCCCAGCCCGTGAATTCTATCTTTCAAAAGCTATTTATAAAACATAAACATCAGAATGAAAAACAGGATGCCACAGAAAGGAACTTCTATGAAATGTGCCTACATGAAATGCTTCGTTTTAGAATAGAATGAAAAAGCAATAACGAGCCCTACTGAAAGGGAAGAGGAAACTTTACTGTGGTAGATTGCATTACAGGCCCTAATTCCTCATCCTTCCCAGGATCTACTCCATAGCCATATGATTTTGCAGTTCCTCCTACTAACAGGGGTAAGATTTATTTTTGTGGTTCCTTGACTTTGGTTTCAACCATATCACTTGCTTTGGCCAAAAGAATGGGCCAGGCGTGGTGGCGCAAGCCTGTAATCCCAGCACTTTGGGAGGCCGGGGCAGGGGGTGGATCACCTGAGGTCAGGAGTTCAAGACCAGCCTGACCAACATGGTGAAACCCTGTCTCTAAAAAAAAAAGAAAGAACACAACAAAGAATGGAGCAGAAACGGCAGTGTGCCAATTATAAGCCTAAACCTGAACAGGTCTTGCAGGTTTCCACTTGCTCTCTTGTGCCCCTGCCACTGCCTAGAGAAGAGCTTCCCCTATGTGGCAGCTGCCCAGTCACTCTGAGCCCTAAAATGAACACACAAAAAGCAGAGTCATCTTAACCAACTTACAGATCGGAAGAAGCAGAGTGGCACCAACCAATCTGTAGATTCATAAGAATACTGAGTGTTGGTATAATTTTTTATACAGTGTTATTGTGGCAACAGCTAACTGATATAATCACCAATTCTCCCACTGTATTATAAAGAGGTCCTATAAACTGAACAGTGATTATTATCAAGGTAGGTCCAGCCATATATACCTTGAATAACAGTTTTTCACTTAACATAAGACAAGCATAAATGATACGTGATGCTTGTCCCTTTAAGCTCTTAACTGAGGGTTGATAGCAATTTATGACAACACATATTCTTCCACTTTCCTTTTCAAAAAGAAATAATTTTGCCAGGTGCAGTGGCCCATGACTGTAATCCCAGCACTTAGGGAGGCCGAGGCGGGCGGATCACCTGGGGTCGAGAGTTCGAGACCAGCCTAACCAACATGGAGAAACCACGTCTCTGCTAAAAATACAAAAAAGTAAGCCGGGCGTGCTGGCACATGCCTGTAATCCCAGCTACTTGGGAGGCTGAGGCAGAAGAACTGTTTGAACCCAGGAGGCAGAGGCTGCGGTGAGCCGAGATTGCACCATTACATTCCACCCCGGGCAACAAGACCAAAACTCCGTCTCAAAAAATATATGTAAATAAATGTTTTACTTTTTCAGGGTATGTAAAAAAAAAAAAAAAAGACGTGTCTTGGGCCACCCACATCTTTGCTACACAGTGATTCTGGTTTAGCTGTCTACTTTCTGGTAGCTGGCTCCGTTTTCATCTCTAACCCTCGCCTCTGCTTCTATTGTTCAATCACATTTGCCATGCACACAAACTTCTTTCCTGTTTCTACTTGTTATTCCCTTTTTTCTAAGCTGGTTAATAACATTTGCCCATGGTTTTATAATCTTTGCTATCCAAGAATCCAGCCTAATACATCATCCTTAGGCCTGTAAATTTTCACCACTGAAAAGCATACAAAGGTTCAAAAACAAAACTAACTCCTAATCTCCCAAATGTCTGGTTTATGCCTATTCCAGATGACGATGTTATTTAATTCTAACCTAAGACTGAAGCACTGCTACATCTATTAACCTTAAAATACGCGCACATCAGGCCAAGAGATTTTTTTCAATCACCCTTTCTGAATAATTATAAAACAAGGGGCAACAAATGAGCTGACAGGCTTTTAGAAAAAAGGAGAACAAAGTGGCAAAATAAGTTTATTTAAAAAATTTTTTTTAGCTTTTTAAACTAAAGCTTAATATGAAGACTATGAATTCCTGAAATAGTAGCGAAAAAGAGAAATTACATTGTTCAAAAGCTAGTTTACATACAGCTTATAGTTACTTATATCTCAAGGGATGTTTCCTGCAAAATATTTTCATGTGAGCATGTTATTGAAATTCCTCCTCTCCAAGAAAAAACAAAAAACAAAAACAGGGCATCTCCACTTTAGAAAAAAGTAACACATGCCACATATTTACCAAGCGACTGTTTGGGAAATATAAAGTATAAATAAATTTATATACTTATACTTTTATAAGAGAGTCAGTGGTCAAGTTCAAGAAGGAGGTAAATGAAGATGACTACTCTACAGGACTTGTGGTCCTTCGTAGACGTCCCCCTTAGCTGAGCCCCTTTCTTTTCTCTAGGTGTTGTCAGGATATTAGGAAGTTAGGCAAATTTGTCCATAACACTTGAACCAACTTGGCAGTAATCATTTTATTTCTGTATTTCCTTCAAAGAGCAGTAAGATGTTCTCTCCTCTCTTCTATGTGCGTTGTCACTATATTTTTAGGGAGACATTCTATTCTAGAATCCAGCATCTAACAAATTTCACCCCTAAAATATTCATTCTTTTTTTTTAATGCTTATTTTCAAGTCAGACCCATCAGCATAAAATATTCATTCTTTTATAAAGAAAATCTGAGCACCTAGAACTATCTGTAGGTCCTTGCACCATGAGATTAATGGCTTTGAACCTACCCTTATAGAGTTCATTGTCAAAATGGGAAGATAGGCACATTAAATACATTCAATACAAGGTCAGAAAATCCTGAGAGCTGCCCATATGACAGGAACAGATAAAGAGCTGCAGGCATCAGAACATTTCTCCTGGGCCAATCAGAAGGCTCCAAAGCAAGGGGAAAGCATTTCGGCTGGACCTTGAAAAATGGGTAGGAGTTAACATGTTTAGAGACTTGGAAGAAGGGCAAATGAGGCAGAAGAGTCACCTTACTTAAAAGGGGAAACAGAAGTAACTCAGTTTGGCTCACGCCTGTAATCCCAACACTCTGGGAGGCCGAGGCAGGCAGATCACGAGATCAAGAGATGAAGACCATCCTGGCCAACATGGTGAAACCCCCATCTCTACTAAAAATACAAAAGTTAGCTGGGCGTGGTGGCACGCGCCTGTAGTCCCAGCTACTTGGGAGGCTGAGGCAGGTGAATTGCTTGAACTCAGGAGGCAGAGGTTGCAGTGAGCTGAGATCGCACCATCGCACCCCAGCCTGGCGCCTGGCGACAGAGCAAAACTCTATCTCAAAGAAGAAAAAAAGAAGTAACCCAGCTTGGCTGAAGTAACAAGTAATATTTAAAGGAAGTATAGGGCAGGGTTATAACACCAGATTGTTTTAAAAGACAGACTGAAGAGGTTAGATTTTTATACTTCAGCAATAAAAAACCCAAAGGCCATTAAAATACAATACAATCCAAACTTTACAGACAATACACAAACCAAGAGACAAAAACTAAATGTACACACTAAGCACTCCTCTGAAATTCTCTTTACAACTCCTAACTGAAATCCTTAGTAATTTTTAAAAAGGTAGAAATCTCTAAACGCAAACTACAGTAAAAAAATTTTTTCCAAGATCACTTTCTTCTCCCTGCCTGCTTATTTATAAAAAAATAAAAACAAAAGACCTTTATGACCCTGCTGTCTATACCAACAATTGTCTTTCCTCAAGTCTTTCACATCTTCTCAAACAAATGGCCAGTACCCAGAAGACGTCTTTATTTCTTTATTATCTACCCCTCATTTGGCTTTCACCCCCATTACTCTGATCTTTATTAGTATACTCTCAATAATAACTTCCTTTACAAATTCAATAGTTTGCTTCTTCATTCTCTCTGAATCCTGTAGCTTTTTACACTTCTGCCCCTAAAAACTCTCCTGTGCCTTTTCATCCCCACTGCACTTTCCTAATTATCCTATCTCTGATGGAACCTCTTCTGACTCCTCTTCTTCCTGTCATTTCCTAATTGTGAGCTTCCCAAGTGTCAATTTCTGGTCTTCCATTCTTTCCTCTCCACACTCTTCCCTTTTGTTAACTGGTCTTACCGCATATCTTCAACTAGTTCTAGCCACCCTAACCATAATCCCAGGTGGCATTTCTAGAGACATGTGTACTAATCAATGGCAAAGGTAAGAGAATTTGTTTTTCACAACTAATTTTTACTTCTAACAGTAGTATTTTTGCAAGTAATTATAAGAAATGAGTGTAAATTTCAGGAAGTTTATAAAGTCAGAGTATACAGTCAAAGGCTATCAGGCAAAGCCTGAAGATTTAGTCAAGTTTGGAAGGTCAAGCTAGACAAAGCTAGACAAAACTTAAAGAAACAACAAAACAAAATCAAGCCGTATAACTAGCTTGAAGAAATAATGGACAAAGCTTTCTTTGCTACACTTGCCCTATTTAGGTCAAGAGTGAAGCCCAAGCCTGTGGTCTCGGATGAAGGAAAGTGGGTGTGCCTGTCAGGCATGGTGTAGGGTAAGGAAGCAGGTAAGAAACTGCTGGCTAGGCACTTTGGGAGGCCGAGGCAGGAGGATCAGCTGAGTTCAGGAGTTCGAGACCAGTGTGACCAACATGGAGAAACCCCGTCTCTACTAAAAATACAGAAGTAGCTGGGTGAGGTGGCGCATGCCTGTAATCCCAGCTACTATATTACAGTAGCTGAGGCAGGAGAATCACTTGAACCTGGGAGATGGAGGTTGCTGTGAGCCGAGATCACATCATCGCACTCCAGCCTGAGCAATAAGAGGGAAACTCCATCTAAAAAAAAAAAGAAAGAAACTGCTAACAGTTCCTCCTCATTTTAGAAGGGTAGAACACTTTACCCTGTGTTCCAAAGAAAAGCAGGGAAAGATGAGGATTATCCACTTTACTGTTCTTTTTTCATTTAAGTAGATTATGAAGGAAACCGTCTTCAAAATCAAGATAAAACTAACATATGAAAAACCAGGTTGGTGCAATGGCTAACGCCTGTAATCCCACCACTTTGGGAGGCTAAAGCAGGTGGATCACCTGAGGTGAGGGGTTTGAGACCAGCCTGGACAACATGGTGAAACTCTTTCTCTACTAAAAATACAAAAATTAGCTGGGTGTTGTGGCACGCACCCATAATCCACATTACTCGGGAGGCTGAGGCAGGAGAATCGCTTAAACCTGGGAGATGGAGGTTGCAGTGAGCCGAGATCATGTCACTGCACTCCAGCCTAGGTGACAAGAGCGAAACATCATCTCAAAAAAAAAAAAAAAAAAAAAAGAAGAAACATAGCTTTATTCATTATTTTTCATCTTGTGGAATGTAGCCACAAGCTAAGAAACTTATAAATCAATGACAATTTGAAGACTATTATTTCTATTTATTTTTATATAGCATTATGTAGCATTCTCAATACAAAGGATATCTAAAAGTTTAAATCTGGCTAATTGTGAAACAAGGAAAGTCATTTCTATAGTGAGGAACTCTATTTGGAACCTATCTGGCTCTAACAAATAATGTACAGAACAAACAGCGTGCCTTCAGGAAGCACTTAGCAAGGTACAAAGCATTTTTACATATATCATCTCACAAAATGCTCACAACAACCCTGCAGAGTACAACAGGCACAACTACTGGACCAAGTACAACACTGGGCCTAAGACATGGCTAGGTCACAGTTAACCAGAGATGAAAATCACCCTTACACTAAAGATTTCCTGATGCACACCTCACAGAATGAGGTGCTCATATCTCAAGATTTCAAATGAAAGTTTAATGAGTGGTGTACCACAACTGAATACTTTTTGAATAATCACATATTCAATACAATTCAAAATATGTAAAAAAAACAACTAGGATACACCTCCACTTCAGAGCACTTAAAAAAAATCCTGGGCCAGGTACGGTGGCTCACGCCTATAATCCCAGCACTTTGGGAGGTCAAGAGATCGAGATCATTCTGGCCAACACGGTGAAACCGTCTCAAAAAAAAAAAAAAAAGAAGAAGAAAAAAAATCCTTTGGTGGTTCTTCACTATCCGTGCTAGAACTCCAAAACAGAGATAATTTAAGTTTTCCTACCAGGTTAGGGAAAACCCTACAAACCAAGAAATGGGATTTTCTATAAGGTCTCTATTAGGGTAAGATATATTCCTTAGTCTGATACCTTAAAAATACCTATAAAAACTTTTTCTAAGGGCTCAATCTAGTCATACTACAACTAAGTGGGACTGTTTCACCTTAAGTTATGTCCCTAGTTTGACTTATTAATAAAATCTGAGCGGTAACAATTCAATGAGAGGATCATGGAGACTAACTGTAGATTTTTCCCTATAAAACTGAATTTGATCATTTGGAGCCCCTCTGAGCACTTAAGAGGTTAAAATTCCAGAGACAAGTAAGCATTCTGCCTCTAACTCTTTAAGTGAGGATAAGAAAATACATCAGCTTTTGCATTCACTCTCCTTCCCACCTACCTTTCCTCGGGAAAAAAAAAAAAAAGAAAATACATTATAGAAAGTGAAAGTTCCAAACATTTCTTAATTTATGCATACATCACATATAATTAGTATTTTCTTTAAATTCCTAAGAAGGAATCATTAAACTCCAGAAACATCAAAAATAGATTGTAGAATTTTAAAAATCAAATTATACTATGGCTTTACTATGAGGGACAGCAACCACACAAAGTTTCAGAGGCCAAAAACAGCCAACTAAAACAGCACTTGGTTATTAACACTCTCTTTCTCTTCTTAGGATATCTCTAAATTTTCACGAGACAGTTTGATAAAACAGATACTAATGAAAAGAACTAAATAATTTATTAATGTTATTAATGTTGAAATAAAATACAATTATATAGAACTATACATCTCACAACCCATTTGTCATCTCTAAAACAAATGATCATGCAGAAATCTTTTTGAGAAATGCATGATCATTAAGCATTTAAATTTACAGTACTACCTGATAATTACAGGCTGATGTGGTTATACTCTTCAGCTTTCTTTACCCCCTGAAGGCTTTATAACAAACCTTGAGGCAACGATTTAAATATAAATTCACGATGTTAACTTTGACTAATTTTAGTTTAAATCACACATCACCCAAACAACACTATCACAGTACTTTAACTACAGGCAATACATGTTTTTAAAATAATGAACATCTTCTAAAGTCTATAATGCTAGATACACATTTTCAACTAATTTCTCTGAAAAACTTCCATCAGCTACAATTGGATATGATCATACCAGATACAATAATATACAACAGTAATCCAAAAGTAGAACTGACTTCCACTAGATCTGGAGACCTGTGTAATTTGTCATTCTCAGCTTTAGTACTATTTACAAATATCTGACAAGTAATGTCCATTATCACAATACATCACCTCAATATAATGCAGCCCTGAGATCAGATCTTAAAATGAGTAGCACGGGCTTGGTGAGGTGGCTCCAAAGTAATCCCAGCATTTTCAGTGGCAGAAGTGGGCGGACCGCTTGAGATCAGGAGTTTGAGACTAATCTGGCTAATATGGCAAAACTTCATGTCTACAAAAAATACAAAAAAGTATCCAGGCATGGCGGTACATGCCTGTAGTCCCGTCTGAGGCATGGGAATTGCTTAAGCCTGGGAGGCAGAGGTTGCAATGAACTGAGATCGTGCCACCACACTCCAGCCTGGACAGAGCAAGACTCTGACTCCAAAAAAAAAAAAAAAAAAGAGATGGGTAGCACAGAGCAGCCACCTATTTATATGTATTATATCTATTAAATGCCAGGCACTGGAGAGAGCACCAAAACAGAAAGGGTTTTATCCTTATGCAGCTTATTTTGTTTATTGTCTGTCATCCTCCTGAGATACACACAAGATCAGACCATGAAGAACCACACTAAGCAATCTGGGTTTTATTCTAAGTGTGACCAAAACCACTGAAGAATTTTAAGCAGAGAACTGCCATGATGTGACTTACGTTGTCAGAAGGCCAAGAAGGTACCAACAGGTAGATAATGGAGGAAACCCAGCAAAGAGGCTAACACAGGAACTCAAGCAAAAAAGGGCTCATTTACAGTAAAGACTATGAAAACAATTAAGTAGACAGATTCCATGTCAGAATTTTGGTATCGGATAATCTTCAGTTTAAGCCCTTTTACCATTTACACACTTGGGCAAGTTACTTATATGCTTTGAGCCTCAATTTCCCTACTTAACAATGCTTGTAAAACTCTATCACATAGAAAATACACACATTATGATAGTGTTTTGGGAACAAAATTCACTTGAAGAAGTTCAAATAAATTGCCTTGCTTTTCCCTCACACCAACATTAGTAATGTTAAGCAGGGGTCAAGAGCAGTTATATACACATTTTGCTTTATCAGGAGACAAGTTCCTGTTTCTCACAGAACTTACACTAAAACTGCTCATAAATACACAGGAAGCAAGGTGTTTTTCTAAAATTAATCCAAGTCTAGTTTGCACCTTCAATCTGTGTTTTCACATGCATTCTTTTACTTCCTCAGCGTATGTGAGGAAAAAAAGGATATAAGTAGAATCTTGTAGTTAAATTGTGATAAAGATTCTGGTGTTACTACTAATTACTTCAATTTATTCTGTCAATAGTGTTTTTTTTTTTTTGAGACAGAGTCTCACTCAGTTGCTCAGGCTGGAATGCAGTGGCACCATCTTGGCTCACTGCAACCTCTCCCTCCCGGGTTCAAGCAATTCTCTGCCTCAGCCTCCCAAGTAGCTGGGATTACAGGTGCCTGCCACCACATCCAGCTAATTTTTGTATTTTTAGTAGAGACGGGGTTTCATCATCTTGGCCAGGCTGGTCTTGAACCCCTGACCGTGTGATTCACCCACCTCAGCGTCCCAAAGTGCTGGGATTACAGGTGTGAGCCAAAGAGCTAGGCCAGCTTTTATTTAGAACATTAATAAAGGATGGTATTCCTCATTCTTGCGGTTCTGATACATCAGGAAACCAAGTTACCAAAAGCCCTCTTTGATAAGTACATGGATTACAAACACTTATCTTTCAGTGGTATCCTCCTTATGTTTAATATTCTTTCAACAAAGGATGAACCACCCTGAAATTCAGTGTCATATTTACCACTCAGTATTTACTAAGCAGGGCTACGTGTAATACAATGTGCTAGGCACTATGAGAGAAAGGTTTGTTGGTGTTACATGGTCCTTACTCTCAAGGAGTTTACAATCTAGTTAGATTAGGCATTTACACAAGATAAGGACAGAATGATGCAGATAGAACTGTAAATATTAAAAATAAAAAGACTGGCTGGCCGGTGGCTCATGCCTGTAATCTCAGCACTTTGGGAGGCCCAGGTGGGTGCTACACCTGAGGTCAGGAGTTCGAGACCAGCGTGGCCAAATATCAATCGGTGTGGTGGCACCTGCCTGTAATCCCAGCTACTCGGGAGGCTGAGGCAGGAGAATCGGCCTGAACTGGGGAGGCAGAGGTTGCAGTGAGCCAGGATCGAGCCACTGCACTCCAGCCTGGGTGAAAGAGCAAGACATTCTCTCAAAAAAACTAAAAATAAAAATAAAAAGATCATTTTCATATGGGGTGGTCAAAAATTGCTTCACAGCCAAGCAGAATTTGAGCTGAACACCTTAGTACAAGATTTTGATCGAATTTGCTAGGAAGAGAACAAGCACACATGAACTTACACGTAAGGGCTTTTTTGAAAAAACTTTTTATTTGAAAAACTTAAACACGTAAAAAAGTCAAAATAATAATAAACCTCCATGTATACTCATCACCCAGCTCCAGGAATGATCAACTCATTGCCAATAATTTACAAGTCTTCTTATACAAAAATCCTAAAGGAGCCTATCTGCATATGCCTCTACATTCTTCACTGACTGCATCCTCAGACAAATCTCTAGTGCCACAACAGTATCCACAGTTTGGTTTTCCTAAAGGCCAAATAAAGTGCAAGTCTGTTTAAAAAAAAAAAAAAAGGGGGGGGCCTGGCACAGTTGCTCATGCCTATAATCCCAGCACTTTGGGAGGACAAGGTGGGCGGATCGCAGACTGAGTTCAAGACCTGCATGGGCAACATGATGAAACACCATCTCTACAAAAAATGCAAAAATCAGCCGGGCATGGTAGGGCCCACCTGTGGTTGCAGCTACTCAGGAGGCTGAGGCAGGAGGATTGCTTAAGCCCTGGAGGCGCTGCTGTGATCTCTCTATTGCACTCCAGCCTGCAAAGTGAGATCCTGTCTCAAGGAAAAAATAAGATCAGTTGCTGGGCGTGGTGGCTCACACCTGTAATCCCAGTACTTTGAGAGGTCAAGGCAGACAGATCACTTGCGGTCACAAGCTCAAGACCAGCCTGGGCAATATGGCAAAACTCTGTCTCTACTAAAAAAAAAAAAAAAAAAAAAATTATCAGGCATGGTGGCGCATGCCTGTGGGCCCAGCTACCTGCAGGGCTGAGGCAGGAGAACTGCCTGAACCTGGGAGGCAGAGGCTGCAGTGAGCTGAGATCAGGCCACTGCATTCCAGCCTGGGTGACAGAGTAAGACCTGTCTCAAAAAAATAAAAAATAAGTAATAAACTCTTGATTGTTTGCACAAACCAAGGGAAGAGTGACAAAGATATTGCAAAATGACAGATAACCCAAAAACCAGTTTACATATACTTTTCGATACCTTTTCCATACGTATATTTCAATAAGAATGAGTAAAATGATGGGAGAACTCATGTCAAACAAAATAGAGCATCACAAGTGAAGTACTTTAAATATATCACTTGGCCTCCCAAACCTAAGTTTCTTCCTCTATAAAATAGGAAAATATCACCTACCTCAGAAACTTGTGAGAATTAAATGTGTATATTAAATGCCATGTACATAGTTTCTTATTTTATTATATTATTAGCCAGTTGACTCAGGAACAACTATTAAATAGAAAGCTATGGCTGTGTACAGTGGCTTATGCCTGTAATCCCAGCACTTTGGGAGACCAAGGCAGGTGAACTACAAGGTCAGGAGTTCCAGACCAGCCTAGCCAACATGGTGAAACCCTGTCTCTACTGAAAATACAAAAATCAGCCAGGCATGGTAGCAAGTGCCTGTAGTCCCAGCTACTCGGGAGGCTGAGGCAGGAGAATTGCTTGAACCTGGGAGATGGAGGTTGCAGTGAGCAGAGATGGTGCCACTGCACAAAAGCCTGGGCCACAAAGTGAGACTCCACCTTGAAGAAGAAAAAAAAAAAAAAGGACGCTGCCCTGTTTCCCCAGCCTCTTCCCTTATATGCCACCCTCCAAATCATGTAAAAGTTTTCTCCATCTCAAAATCTGCTAAAGGTGAGGGGCTAAGCTCCCTGATTTCGGGGAGCTTCTTTGCCTATAAAGCAAACAGAGCTGATATTGAAGGAGGTATTTTAGTAGAATAAATTTGTAAACTGTCAAACTTTACAAAGTAATCCCTCCTTAATAGAGCCAACTAATGTCAGACAGTAGTAGTGTGTGTCCAACCTACCTAGTAAAACATGTTCATTTTCCCCATTTCTTGACCACTGAGTTTTCTATTCTTTCAACCATCTATGGCCTCTTTACAGCACAGTAAAAACAGTAAGGCAGCCATTAGGACTGTCAGCTGAGCTAGAGCATGAGAAGCTCAAGATGACTTAACACATGGCATGATAGAGACACCTTTACCTTCATTTCTTACTCTGTCCAGAAGGAAGCTCAAATTGTAATCTTGTCTTCCCTATGACCTGCTACTGAAAGGCAGCTCTCTGTCACTCAAAACTACGAAATTAGTTTAAACCTGTTTTTAGAGCACGTATTCACCAAGATTTTAATTCTTCCTTTAGAGCTACTTTTGTCTCTCAGTTACCTTCTTCTTGAAATTGTTACATATATCATTGAAGTTCCCTTAAGAATTATCATCTTCAGGCCAGGCGCCGTGGCTCACGCCTGTAATCCCAGCACTTTGGGAGGCCAAAGCAGGCGGATCACGAGGTCAGGAGTTCAAGACCAGCCTGACCAATATGGTGAAACCCTGTCTCTACTGAAAATGCCAAAATAATAATAATTATCAGATTCAATCACCAAATCCCTTTCCCTATGTGAAGATACAATAAGTTATTGACTTTAAACCTCTAACACTATAAATAGTCCACCTACAACCATTCCTTATTTTCGGGTATTACCCATTTCTTAGATGGTTCCCTAGGACAATTATAATTAAGGTAGTAAGATATGGCACTTCACAGTTTGCCAAGCGCTTTCTAAATGTACTCAATCCTTACAGTCTCTGGAAAAGGTAATTCCCCCTGTCTTGTAGGTAAAAGGACCGAAGGACTCACTATCACGTCATATCAACAAAGCAAGTTGGTGGCAAACCGGACCTCCGAAGCAGGTTTTCCAACTCCAAACCCATGCTCTTCCCCATTCTATTATGCTCTTTTCTAAGTAGAGAAAGTCTACAGCTCTGTCCCAAACCATATGTGCTTCAAGAGTAAACCATCTTTAAACCATTTCTCTAGACTGCAACCTGATCCCCCACTCCGATAATCATCCCATTTCTTGCTTCCCCACTCTCCAGCCATGACTTCCTTCTCACTATCCAATTTCCACTCTTCATGGGTACTATCATCATTCCTTCAACCCGTCCTACAAATATCCCACCTCTGCATGCTAAAGGGACGCTTCTTTTGTTCCTTCTCCCAAACCCTGGAACTCCCTTCTCGGGATATGTAGGTTGTCACCCCATAAACTACACAGTAGCTTCTAGCTTCTGGTCTTTAACAAGCTACTTACTAACTTTAAAAGCCCCATAGAAATGAACTTCACTTGCAAGTCCTCCACCTCCACACTTGGACCTGGGCGCCATTCCTCTTAAAACAATAGTAGCAACCCTTACAAAGATTCTGCCCATGCCCCACTGTCCCCAACGAATTCCTTTTCCAGAATCTGGTTCTTCAAACAGGCTCCCCTTCCAACCTCTTCACCCGTGACTCCCCTCCAAGGTTCCGGGACCCACTCCCCCAGCAGTTTTTCTCCCTTTACTCCCGGGCCTCTGCCCACCTCACCAACTCTCCCTGAGCTCCCTGTCCCAGAGCCAAGCGGCGGCCCCGCAGCTGCGGCGACTGCTCCACTCCCCCAACTCCTAAGTTCTGCCTCTATCACCTGTTCTCGCCGGAGCGTCCTCTCAGCCCAGCGGCCCACCTTTGCCCTGGCCTGCCTCTCTCCACCCTTTCGAGTCCTCCTGCCCAGGAGCCATCCCCACGAGTCAGTTCCGGGGTGCCTGTCGGATTCAACTTCCCATCCGTGGGGTTCCCATCCCCGGGGTCAAGCTCCCCTTCTCCATCACCTGCTCCGCCCATAGCCAGATGACATCCGCCGCTGCCGGCCGCCACCGCCTCCTCCTCCATCCCCCTTCTCGGACGCCGGGTCCCTGGCCACTCACCGCCTTCCGCGCGCGCCAGCCGCCCCCTCCGGTGGGGAAGAGGGGGGCGTGCACCCCAACCCGCGCCCCCCCGACACGCACCTGTTCCTCCTCCTCTTCTCCCCGGCGGGCCGCGCCGGCGCCCCGACCCCCACCCTCGCCGCGCCCCGGCCTCCCGGAGCCCCGCACTCACCACGAGTAGGTCTGCTCCGCCATGGCGCTGCCGCTCGTGGGCTCCGCTGCAGGCTGTGGCCGGGCCCGGCAGCGCCGGGCTCGCTCGGGCCGGGAGCGGAAGGCGCGGCCGGGGTTCGGTGCTTGCTTGCTCGCTCGCTGGCTCGCTGGCTGCACGGCGGGCCGGGAAAGCGGCTGGCGGGTAGAGGCCGGGCTCCGAGGCGGCCCCGCTCCCTGGGCCCCGGGGCGGGGCGGGCTCCGCTCTCGGCCTCCCTCACCCGCGGCGGCGGCGGCGGCTCCGCTGCGGCTCCAAACCCAACATGGCGGCGGCGGCGGCGGCGCCGAGAACAAGGGGGCCCCGGGGCAGGCGAACGGCAAGACGGGCCCGCGCTCACTACGCGCCGGGCCGCGGGAGCGCCGCGCTCGGGCGGCGGCGGCGGCGGCCGGGGGACATGGCCGGCGGGCGGAGGCGGCGGCGGCGGCTGATGGGGGCGCTAGGCGATGAGGCGAGGCCGCTGGATCACACCCGCCGAGGGGAGGAGGGGCGGGGCGGGGGCGAGCCTTGGGCCCGCGCGGGTCACGTGCCCAAAACACGCTCACGTGACGCGCGCCCCGCCCCTCGAGCCGGGCTCCTGCGCGGAGACGTCGGCTCCCGGGTTCTAGGCGGCTGCTGCTTGCACGGCCCGGGCTGTCTGGCCGCTTCCCGCCGCCTGGTGCCGCCCCCCACCCCACGCGGAGATGTCGCCTCGGGTACCCGCTTATGCCCCTTTCCGAGGGGCTGCAGCACCAGCCAATCGGGAACCCCGATGCGCGTCTGTTGGCTGCCACTCAGCCGTCAACCGTCAGTCAACAATGCCGGCCACCGGCGCCCCAAATGTCAGTCAACTTGTCAGTCAACAGGCAGAGAGAGGGCTGCACTCCTTCCTTCTTACGTTCCTTGGTTCATTTATTCACGTAGCAAATATTCCAGGCAGCCAACATTTATTGCGCCCAGGCCCGGTGCCAAGTCGAATACCCCACGCTTGCCTTCATTGAATCAATCAACAGATATTTGTTGGGTGTCAACCGTGTGTCAACTTACTCTGCCTTCCTGGAGCTTACATTCTAGAGGAAGAGAGATAATCCAAGCCTACAAATAAAATAATTTCAGATGCTGCTAAGTTTTACAAAAACACGTTTTATACACAAGGTGAGGGGACAGAGTGAGTAGAGGTGTGGGTTACTTTAGATAGGGTGGTCAAGGAAGGCCTCGCTTAGGAGGTGATATTTGAGCTGGTATTGAATGACAGAGAGCTGGCCTTGCAAAGATCCACGGAAAGCTCAAAGATCTTGAGAAAGCTCAGGAAACCGTCCATCTAGAGGTTTCCTGGCACAGAAGTAAGGACAGTAGAGCTAGACCAGATACCAACAGAGTGAATCTTGGGCTTAGGGCGAAAGAGGAGGGAGAGATGAACGGAAGCTCCAGGTACTAGGGGATACTTCCCGAGGAGTGGATGAGGCCATCTGAAAGGATAAGAGGCTCACCAAAGAAAAGGTGTTCTTGGCTGGGGGTGGTGGCTCACCCCTGTAATCCCAGCTGTTTGGGAGGCTGAGGAGGTCAGATCACGAGGTCAGGAGTTCCAGACCAGCCTGACCAACATGGTGAAACCCCATCTCTATTACAAATACAAAAATTAGCTGAGTATCGTGGCACATGCCTGTAATCCCAACGACTGGGGAGACTGAGGCAGGAGAATTGCTTGAACCCGAGAGGCAGAGATTGCAGTGAGCCGAGATTGTGCCACTGCACTCCAGCCTGGGTGACAGAGCAAGACTCTGTCTCTAAAAATAAAAATAAAAAAAATTTTTAAAGGCATTCTAGGAAGAAAGAATGGCATGAGGCAAAGCCCAATTCCAGGTGGGCTTGAATCAAGAGTGGGATGGGTGATTTGTGCTGGAGAGTTTTGGAAGAATACACTGAAAAAATGCACTGAAGCCAGAGCTGGAGGGCCCAGCTGAGCTTCCCTGCCAGCTACTGTGTTCATGAATAAAAACGATTAACTAGTGCAGCTTCAGAATTTAGAAACATGCCTGGGCAACAAAGACACTTACCCTCCTGGACATCCCTCCACCCCCACCCCTCACCCCGCAGTTTCTCTGCAGCAGGCGAAACTCACGCACCTGAAACCAACATACTTAAGCTTCTCTGCACTTGCCCAACTTTAGGCCAGAATTTAGCTCTGCTCCAGTTTCTCAGGGCTTGCCCAGGCTTGCAGGGAACACAGCACCCTGGATCTATCTACAGTGGATCAGCTGGCCATTGCCCATGCATCTGCTGCTTCCCCGTTTCCCAAGGGAAACCCTTTAAAGAGAAAGCCAAGTACACTTTCCCTTCAGAAGCAAGCTCTTCTTCTTCCTTCTTCCCCTACTGCCAGGTGCCAGGACAGGTTAGTTTCCAAGTGTTTCCTCCAAAGCTCTATCAGAGAGCCCTGGGAAAAGGCCCACTGATAAGATCGAGGTCCAGGCCGGGCTCGGCGGCTCACGCCTGCAATCCCAGCACTTTGGGAGGCTGAGGTGAGTGGATCATGAGATCGAGAGATCATGACCATCCTGGCCAACATGGTGAAACCTTGTCTTAACTAAAATTACAAAATTAGATGGGTGTGGTGGCGCATGCCTATAGGTCTCAGGTACTCGGGAGGCTGAGGCAGGAGAATCGCTTGAACCAGGGAGGAGGACGTTGCAAGAGTCCAGGGGAGGGTTTGAGGTTTTCAAAAAGAAAGCATCAAACCACCAGAGACCCTTCCTCTTGCCATTCACAGGAAGATTCTGGACTGCAAAGATTTGTCCCCCCACAAACCCACCAGATGCATGGATATTAAGGGGAGATGAGAAGGCAAAGGGCTTAAATTTTTTTTTTTTAACTTTAATTTTTTTTTTTTTTTTTGAGACAGAATCTTGCTCTGTCACCCAGGCTGGAGTGTAGTGGTGTGATCTGGGCTCACTACAACCTCTGCCTCCCAGATTCAAGCAATTCTCCTCCCTTAGCCTCCCAAGTAGCAGGGATTACAAGCATGCACCACAACACCCAGCTAATTTTTTATTTTTCGTAGACATGGGGTGTCACCATGTTGGTCAAACTACTCTCGAACTCCTGACCTCAAGGGATCCACCCACCCCCATTCATTTAGCCAAGTGCTTTTACAGAAAGCCAGCTGTGCCCTTAAACACAGTCATTCCGAGTCTTGAAGGGGCACGGAGTGAGGCTTTAGGTCCCATGGGAAAGGCCAGAAGTCATTGGAAATGGCTTTGGGAGGTGCAGAAACTCCTCTGGAGAGCTAAGAACAAAACAGACCAGACATGTTGCTATGGAAACAAAAACGCCACACTGAGCCCCTGGCGATTCACTTGGGCTTTGGTTCCCAGTGAGTCACAGAAAGCAAAGCCAAGTGGAAAGTTGGTGTTGGATGAATGAATGAAATGGGAGCTGCTGGAGTAGGAGTCGAGGCCTTCCCAGAAGCAAAGGGACCATTCTTTTCAGTGGGAAGAATCTGGTGGAAGAAAGGAGGAAGAAGGGGTTTGGTGAAACTACGCTGAATGAAGAGAGTTTTTCTTCTCTCTGTCTGAACCAGAGACCTCTGAAGTGTTTCTTGAGGACATGTGGCTGCAGACCCTATAAGACGCCACACAGCACTTGCCAGGGCTGGGATGGTGTCCAGGCCATGGAAACACCATGTACCTGGTCCCAGGAAGATGAAGTGTGGGCCCAGAGACGAATGGCTTGAGCATCTCAGGCTAAGTTTGCCAAGAAGTAGATGGCACCTCTAGGTCCTAGTCAAGATCTCTACAGGCTTGAAGTCCCCCAGTAGAAGAAGGCTGGAATAAATCTGAAGCCAGTGGGTTGGCTGGAAGCTGCCCAGACTGTGGCAATCCGGGGTGACTTTAAATTTAATTTAATTTTTTATTTTATTTTGAGACAGAGTCTCGCTCTGTCACCCAGGCTGGAATGCTGTGTGGAGATCTCAGCTCACTGCAACCTCCGCCTCCCGGATTCAAGTCATTCTCCTGCCTCAGCCTCCTGAGGAGCTGGGATTACAGGCGCCTGCCACCATGCCCAGCTATTTTTTGTAATTTTAGTCGAGATGAGGTTTCACCATGTTGGCCTGGCTGGTTTCAAAATCTTGACTGCCCACCTCGGCCTCCCAAAGTGCTAGGATTACAGGCATGAGCCACCGCGCCCAGCCAGGAGCAACTTTGAGTTTCCCTGCCAGCAGCACTCAGCTCCAAGCTGGAACAGCCCCAGGTATATCTGCGGCACCTCTGAGTGTCAGCCAGGGAGTCAGGTGTGCTTGGCAAGAGACCTGCGCATTAGGCTCCCCCCAGGAGGGGTACTTGGTCTCTCTGCACCCCATTGCAGGTGAAAGAGCTACAGCTTGTGCAATGTTTGTTGAAAGAGGACACAGAGGCTAGATGTGGTGGCTCACACCTGTAATCCCAACACTTTGGGAGGCCGAGGCTGGTGGATCACCTAAGGTAGGGAGTTTGAGACCAACCTGGACAAGATGGAGAAACCCCATCTCTACTAAAAAAAAAATTAGCCAGGCATGGTGGCACATGCCTGTCATCCCAGCTACTTGGGAGGCTGAGACAGGAGAATCACTTGAACCCGGGAGGCGGAGGTTGCAGTGAGCCGAGATCGCACCACTGCACTCCAGCCTGGGCGACAAGAGCGAAACTTAGTCTCAAAAAAAAAAAAAGGAAGAAAGAAAAGAAAGAGGCTATGGAGGTGCCTCTAATGATCACCACAGTAATTATAGGATAGCTTCTTCTACTACGTGAGTTCAAAAGAGACTTGGGGAGCCTCCCCCAGGACGCGTCTTCTGCCTTAGGCACAGACTCCAGGGAGCTGGCATTGCCAGGTCTGTCTGGGCTACTTAAGCATTGCTTCTGAGAACATCAAGGCTCAGGTCTGACCTGGCTCCACCTGTCCCTCCTGCCCATTTCTCCCTCTATCATCCACCCCTCACCCCTACACACACGCATGTGCCCTTTGTTTATATTCCACAATGACCGGCTTGCAGCTTCCCCGTGGACTGTGTTCCTTTTTCCTTTCAAACCCCTGCTCAAGTCCAGGAGGTGTTTTTTTTTTTTTTTTTTTTTTTTTTTTTTAAAGACAGGGTTTCACCATGTTAGCCAGGCTGGTCTTGAACTCCTAACCTCAGGTGATCCCCCCGCCTCGGCCTCCCAAAGTGCTGAGATTACAGGCATGAGCCACCACGCCTGGCCTTTTTTTTTTTT
>PVKP010037585.1:0-21540 GCA_004027715.1 Plecturocebus donacophilus | reverse complement strand
TTCTTATTATCCACCTTCTGAAGCCTAATTCTGATGATTCTTCACACTTGTTTTCCATCAAGCCTTGCTCCGTTACTGATGAGGAACTAGCGTCCTCTGTAGGAGAGACTTTCTGATTTTGAGTGTTCTCAGTTTTTTTACGGTGGCTTCTTGGCATCTTTATGGTTTTATCCATCTGTCGTCTTTGTAATTACCCACTCTCAAATCAGGTCTCTGAGTGGACGTCCAGCCTGTCAATTCCCAGCTCTGGAATCTATGTAATTTTCACTGTGCGACTCGCAACGCTAGCTAAAACAGCAGCGTTGAAATTCGTGGTGCTTTTCTGCCCGGGGGTCTCGGGTCTGGCTTCTCAGGCCCTTTTTCAGTCAGCTGGATGGAGTGCTCTGACTTCCCAGAGCACCAAACATCATCCAAAAGGAGACTCAGTCCCGTTTACTCCGCACCAAGAGCCGCCGAGCCGAGGCGCCGGCAAAAAAGCTGCACCAGCCGAAAGGGTCACGCTGGCGACCCGTGGGGCTCCTCCACTGGGAATGTCCTGGTCCATGGGCAGCAAAAATCTATCGGTAAGTGTGGCGTCCACTGGCTCTCTGCGCTTTTACTGGGAGCTGCAATCCTGAGCTGCTAGTGATCGGCCATCATGAGCAACATTTTTAATGACAATTACCAAGTCTGATGTCCATCACGTATTTTATGTGACACTGCTCACAACATGTCTTCCTTACATTTGTACCTAGTTTTTTCAGAAGTTGAATCACTTACAGAAAGGAAAAAACTCCAGCTGAACAGAGCTCCCCAGGTGCAATAGCAATTTCTATAAACCTTTTCTTTACTGTTTATTATTTTCAGGAAGAAAATGTCTTCTACATAAAAAGGATGTAATATTTGTTTAACATATAAACCACGGGCTAAAGTAAATTTAGCAATTACTTTTGATTGTAAGGCTTGTGCTGATCACTGCGGTGGGTAGTAGCAATAGTGAAAAACAGCCGTTAGGCTTCACAATTCCTTTTAAAGTACTGTTTCTGCATGCAGAAATATTTTGGAAACCACAAATCTCATTAAACTTCAGGTTTTATTTATAATAAGAATAAATCAGGCTCAGAAAGTGAAGTGAGGTGGGTGCCCCAGGCCCTGACAAGCTTGGAGCAGAGTCAGACAGACAGGGCGCCTGGTCCCCACCTTGGCCTGGGCACCCCAAATCCAGGCGCTGGGAGGTTTCTCTTCATGGCTCCGCTTCTGTACTCATCACCAGGAAAGTCAGGGCGAGGAGAGAGCTGCTTCTTGATTATTGTTTCTGGACAGCCAGGATCATTTAAAAAAACGGGGAACAGATTGTACCGACAGGTTGTCATGTTTTATTTTTGTTATTGTGCTCAAAAATAAAATAATGCAGAGAAATGATACGAAGGCAGTGGAACACCACCTCACCCCACTGCTGTGGTCTGGGGAAAATACTTCCAGTGTTTCTGATTCTGTTTCTTCAGAAATGTCTCCCAGTAGTAAATAATGAACACATACCACTATAGATAGATAGATACATAGACAGATGATAGATGGATTGATATGTTGCTGTAAAATACAAAAATTAAATTCAGTTATGTTATTTTTGAGCCCATTTTCCTCAATTTGATTTGGTTCAATTGGTTTTCAGTTGATTACCTTTATTTCTGTCAATTATAATTTTGTCTCCATATTGTCAAACATATTTATATTCATTTCCATATTAATTTTTGCATTGTTTTATCAATAGCAAATACAATAAATTTCAGTTTTACCTCTTAAATCTAAAAGATGGAAGATGTAAGAGTGCACTATAGTATGGCAATCGCGTGAGTATCGTTCAGCGCAGGGGCCAGCTCTGTGCTTGGACCATTGTTCCTTTCTCTATGAATCCTTTGTCAAGAACCCCGAAAACTCCAGGGTAAATGCTTCCAATATTTTAAAATCCATCATTTTCTCAAAACCATGCCCACTTAGTTGCTATTCACATCAACTAAGTTTCTTTCAAGACTTTTTTTCCTTTATATTGTAATTGTAGAGTTTCTGTAGCATTTGCTGAACTCAGAAAAGGAATTGATTCAGGATATCACCAATATTTTTTCACTTCTGTTTTACTGAGTCAATTCCATCAGCTTCTCCGTAGGTTCCTGGCTCACTCTCCTCTGGTCTATCACTTGTCAGAGCCACAACTGTCATCAAGGGGCTTCCTTTTCCTCATGTTTTTGTAGATTCTATGGATATTTTTATGTTTTTGCTTATCGAGGGAGCACTAAATAGTTTCCTCCAAAGTGTCACATCAAAGGAAGATTGTCTCGAAATATCTCACTGACTGACGGCGTAGCTTGGAATAGACTTCCAGTCTACAATTTCAGAACATTTGATAGCACAGGTGGTGATATTAACGTACAGATCTTTGTTAGTCTGTTCTCATGCTGCTAATAAAGACACACCTGAGAGTAGGTAATTTATAATGGAAAGAAGTTTAACGGACTCACAGTTCTGCAGGGCTGGAGAGGCCTCAGGAAACTTACAGTCATGCTGGAAGTGGAAGCAGCATGTCCTTCTTTACCTGGCAGCAGGAAGGAGACACGCAGAGTGAAGAGGGGGAAGTCTCAGGAAACCATCAGATCTCATGGGAACCGCGTGGAAATAACTGCCCTCCAATTCAGTTACCTTCCACTGGGTCCCTTCCATAACATGTGGGGATTATAGAAACAACAATTCAAGATGAGATTTGGGTGGGGATATAGCCAAACCATATCACTCAGTATAGTTTTAAAATTGAAATCATCAGAAATCAACTTCCTTTGCCAGGTCTCCCCCAAAATATCTGGGTTTTTATGGAGGTGGGAGGCATTATCCTCATGCTTACAAGCATGGCGTCTCACCCAGCACGCAGTGCCCTGCAGGTGACTTCTCTCCAGCTCTGCCCGGCCATGCGTGGTCTGCACCTGAGGCCTTCACCCGCCTGAAGGCAGGAGAGTCTGCTGTCAGCCCCCGACAGCACACCGTGCCTGCTCTCTCCTCAAGAAACGGAAAGGCTGCCACTCATGAACCAAAGCCTTCAGCCACCCAAGGCTTGCTGGGATCACTGGGGCTTTCAAGGCTTTGGGGCCTGCTACAGTTTGGATATTTGTCCCCTAAACCTCATGCTGAAATTTTGTCCCCTAAACCTCATGCTGAAATTTTGTCCCCAAGGTTGAAGTCAGGGCCTAGTAAGGGTGTCCAGGTTATGGAGGTGGATCCCTCTTGAATGGCTTGGTGTCATCCTGGCAGTAATGAGAGAGTTCTAGCTGCATTGGTTCCCTGAGAGCTCACTGATTAAAATGAGCTTGGTGCCTCCCCGATCACCTCAGCTCCTCTCTGGCCACATGATCTCTATACATGCAGCTCTCCTCTTCCATCTGCCATGACTGGAAGCTTCCTGAGGCCCTCACCAGAAGCAGATGACCATGCCATGCTTCCTGTACAGCCTGCAGAACTGTGAGCCAAAGAAACATCTTTTCTTTATAAATTACCCAGCCTCAGGTATTCCTTTATTGCAACACAGAATAAAGTCAGACCACACTCATTTACCACTAAAGCCCAAAGAATTCTGCCCTCGTAGCTGCTTTGTACAGTGCAAAGTGGGTCTCCGAGCACCACTGTTCTGTGTTCACAGGGCTCTCTAGGACCTTTAATTAAACCGCCCTTTCATGTTATAAAGACAGCCTATCTCTGTATAGGATCCAGTATTCATCAAGAGTTGGGCTGGAGGGTGAATCTGAGGGAGGCACAATGCACACAAATCCAATGCTCATTCTCTCAGAAGATGGCAAACTATTCTACATTGCCATCTCTTTCTCGTGCCTTCTGAAGAGTGTTTTCCCAGCTGAGCCCTCCATTCTTTATACAGATAAATTCCTGGAGACACATCCATAAAGGTCTGCTTGTTACAGAGACCCCACAAGCAAAGAGCTGTTATGCATGCTTGCAGAGTGAAAAGCTCAGAGTTAATATGTATATGGTGATATTTTATTTAAAGGATTGAATTGGAAATATTGAATATTGACTGCTTCCTTTAAGACAAAATCCTAGAACTTGAGTCATGATTAAATTTAAACTAATGTATATATTTAGAAGAAAAATATATTTAGGAGATTTAATATCATTAAGTAAATATTATTTAATCAGAACTAAAACATTAGTAACAGAGAATAAATGCACACTGAGATTAAAAATTATTTTAAAATGTAAATCCCAGAGAAGGTAGGAGATAATCAGCACAGTACCACAGGTACTTCCCTGCAGTGGATCAATTTCAAGAAAAGGAATAAGTATGTTGACAAACTCCCAAAAGACAAAATAATATTTTTAATAATAAATGTAGTAATCTAATTATTATAAAGGACTTATCACACTCTCCATTATTATTTGAAAGTTAGTACCAGCACTCTTGCATCATCTGAGGTCAGGAGTTCAAGACCATCCTGGCCAACATGACAAAACCCCATCTCTACCAAAAATACAAAAATTAGCCTGGTGTGATGGTGGGCACAAGTAATTCCAGCACTCGGGAGGCTGAGGCAGGAGAATCACTTGAAGCCAGGAGGTGGAGTTTTCAGTGAGCCAAGATCACACCACTGCACTCCAGCCTGGGCAACAAAGCGAGACTCCATCTCAAAAAAAACTAAAAATTAAAAAAAATAAAAATATATTTTAAAAAATGATGTTTACCAAATGCCTACCATCAGTTCAAGTTCTATGAGTGCAAAGCATAAAGAAATGTGAGATTCTCTTGCCTTTGGGGAGCTTCTACCTATAATGAGATAGTGAAATTATTCTTCTTGATTGAAAGACCATGCATTTACTGAAATCAAGATCCTAACCCACTCTGCAATGGGCACTCGCTAGCTTCTTACTCTTAGCAGTAAAATCCATGGCCAGATTGTTTCTGAGTTCTGTTCTTCTGATCCTATTAGTGGAAACGTCACAAAGATGAAAATCTGCTTAGAGGCAGATTTAGTCTCCACTGATTCACCTCTGAAAAAGTGGAGATGCTTTTCACTGTAAACATTAAGATTATCCACTGACTTTAATTGACAAGCTATTCTAAATACTAAGTGATCAATCGTGACTGTACGATAACACATGATATAGTAAAATGTGTCATGGAACTTTCAGAAATTATAGAAAAGGACTATCCTGTCATTTTCAAGCAAATATTTTCTGAGTCCCTAACAGGTATTAGGTGTTGAAAGAAAACAAAGAAGTATGTTTTAATCTTCATAAGGTTACAATCTACTCAAAATTCAATAATTACTAGATGAGACAGTAGAGAGGAATTAGCCAGTTACTGTAGCATCTGACAAACTCAGAAATTCTTATTTTCATTGGACTACATCATACCATGATACTGTTTTAGTTTTTCACAATGAGATAGAAATTGCAAGAAACCAAATTACGGAGGTCAAAGAGTTTCTTGCACTTGCAGCTCCAATGCCAATCGATCGACTCCACATCCAGATGTTGATAAGCAGCCTTCCGATGGGAAAGGAGACACACCCTAGCTGCAGGTAAGCCCCTGACATGCAGAGCATCAGCCTCACACAGCGCAGGGCTAAACACTCGGATGGGCAGAATGAGCTGAGCGTATAAATAAACACAGATTTATGTAGAATTTCTGGAAGAAAAAAAACCTCACCCACAAGGGATGACATTCTGTTGGTCATTTTAACATAAAAAAAAAAAAAATACCCGTTTCTAGAAAGACTTCAGGGAGACTCCCTGTCCTCTACAGCAGCAGTGGTTGTTAAAAGCCCATCACCAAGAGCTGCACATCCATAAAAGGCAGAGCAGTGAAACCCATCCACATACTTTAGTATTAAAGCAACAAACAAGGCTTCCTTGACCGGCAAAAACACGACAACCTGACAAACGAAGTGAAGAATGAAAGCAGCCTGGAGTGACGTGGTGGTGAACAGAAAGGGCATGCCCATGTGGTGGGCTTTCAGTACATTCAAATCAAGTTCTACAGTGAAAAAGGTCAGAATTACACCCATAGAAAGGAGAGCATGTTACAGACCTTGACGAACTAAAATCGTGTATTACTGACTTTGGAAGTTCTGTTGAATCTCTCCAGCCAGGGCCCATGCCCCTAATCAGGAGCATGTCGCAAGCTGGCAACTTGTGCCTTTACATCCATTTTACCTGCTCTTTCTCAGCAGCTCCCCCTGCTACACCAGGACAGGCAGGAATGCGATGAGGGTCACCGCAGTGAGTGTGGGACCTGTGTGCTTAGGGACCTGGGTTCTGTGGGCTCACCGCCAGTCAGGAGCCATGTCTCCCAGCTCTGTACTCCCATTTGATTTTTGCCTGTGTCTTGCTTGACCTTTGGAGATGAATGGCATTGAATCCTAGGTGCCCCATTCTTTGATTCTATTGGTCCTAAAATTTATGTCATGTTTATTCTCTTAGGGATAGGTTGGGAAGAAGGGAAGGGAAGGGAACTCTGGGATCCAATTTCTCTGTTTCATTGAACTTGAAAGCAGAATATATAATATATAATTCTAAAAATCAATAAATGATATAAAAAATTACCTCTATGCCTTAAATTCACTAAAGGAAAGAAAAGCAAACACAACCTGTCTCACTCACTAGCAGCAGAGAGAAAGCAATGCAAACAGCAAGAAAAAGCAAAAGAAAACCCCTGAAATTATATAAATGCTTTCAACAGAAGAAAAATTAGAGATTAACTCAACCAACAAAATCAAACTCTATGCTATCTAAACATGACACATTGAAAGCAAAGACAAAGTTGACAAGTTAGACCAATGTGATGAACACCAACTGTGTTATGTGAACAAAGTAAAAAAAAAAAAAAAAGAAAGAATAAAAGAAGGAAAATATGTCTTTACACTTAATAATGAACAAAACGAAATTGGAAACAAAATAATTAAGCAGAGAAAAGAGAGTCATGTTGCAGTGTGCAGCATATAACCCACAGATAAAGATAGGACAGGAGTGAATTTTCATCCTGACTGAATTTTGCTCTGATACCTTGGGTGGCATGAATACAAAATATGTGACATAAAACAGAAGCAATTTACAGAAAAAGAAATCAGAAAAAATAGTCTCACTAGATTATTTTTTTAAAAAACGGTCTTTCAGCAAGGGAAATATTTAAGCATTCAAAGCAAAATAAGCACTCCAAACAAAATCAAGAATGGAATATCAAATCACAACAATGAGTTTAGAATACCAGTTATCAGAGTGCACCCAACCCAAGGTGAAATCACCTTTCATGAACGGGTTTTCGAACTAACCAAACAACAAAAGAAATTAACAAAAGAAAATGGCAACTAAAACAGCAAGAAAACATTTATATCAGTCCCTTTTTGTTAAGGTTCCCCTCGTTTCTAAAATGGGATAATCTTGGAGGAACCCTCACGTGAATTCCCACCTTTCTCTGAGCTCAAGATTAGGCATCCTGGACTGTGTCCTGAGCTCGGACACCGGGTTCCTCCCAGGCAAAGGGTGGCTGCAGCCCACCTGATCTCTCTCTAGTCTGGCTATTTTACAGACTGGAGAAAATCTGATACAAATTAATGAAAAGACGTTAATGCTGGCAGATGGCTCCCGAGTACTGGGAGCTGTTCTGATACCTGTTTTACAGAAATAATCTGCTCTGCGCTCACTCTCAGCATTGTGAGCTGATAATGAGCCTGGAGAGCAGAACAGGCCTGCACAGGCTTCCACTTCTGATCTCATTAGTCTTTCACTGCGGGCAAAATGAAGGCACTAAATGGTGAGTTAATTGTTTCTTTGCTGCTGGACCTCCCCTGGGTGCATGATGTCATTGTTAACACTGATATATTAAGATAGGCACTTTATGGTGGTTGCCAATGACACAACACTAATGTGTTTTTATTCCTAACTGCAAAACTAAGTTCAGCTCATTTCCCTGAGCTTTATGTTGTTTTGAGGACTCTCCTTCACTGGAAATAGCAACCCTTCCAGCTGAGAGAAAGTCCTGCTTGTATCATAATTTCTGGAAGATCTCCCTGACAACTGCAGAGACCTGGGGTTTACTTGTGTTATTAGAATAAAAGGAACTCCTTCTTACAGGAGGGTGACATGAAGAGCCCTGTGGACCTGCTTCCAGAGAAACAATTATCACTAGTGAAAATTATTCAACAAGTAATAATAAAGTTTTTTGGATCGTCCTAAGGGCATACAGTAAAGGAGGAAGCATTTATTTGAGGAAATCTACTAAGGCTCAGTAAGAACAGCAGGAACCTATTCTACCTGGGACATAATCGCTCCCCAGTCACCCCTCCCTCGCTCGCAGTCTCCACTCTCAGTGATGGGACCAATGAGATAACCGTCTCCTTTTGCTCAGGTCCCAATTAATCCTACAGTATCCCGCCAAAAACGGCATGCCACAGTAATGTCTCATCTACCCGAATCCTGAGTTTCAGAGACTAAATTACTGGTGATCACGGCCGAGAGGTTGGGAGTTCCCTTCTTCCATCCAGCACCCATGCAGAGGGTGGAGCTGACGCCCCGCACAGCAGGCAGGAATGCTGGGGTCCTGATAGCCCTTGATCCAGCTATGGCAGGAAAGAGTTTCTGTGCCAGGAAAACAAGCTAAGAGAGCCAGAATCCGCTCCTTCTCACAGAGCCAGAGCCTGCTCCCTATCACCCACAGAAGAGGCTAGAAGAGGGGAGGCCAGCCCTAAGAACAGGAAGCCCGGGTGCTCTCCCTACAGCACTGACCTGATTAGAAACAATGTGGGAAAGTCCCAGCCCAAGGATAGTCTTAAAAACAAAGACCATTTTGGTGTTAAACAATTAAGTGGATAATTATAGCACAATAAAAGCAGTAAAATATGCAGTTGCTGTCTGGTTTATCAGTGATAACTAATGAAAGTATTAGGAACTACTGAAAAAAAGACTGTCCTCAGAAACTACCTTCATCTAGAGTAACATCAACAGTGTAGTAGATATGAAGCCCCAACTCTTATTCCCCTTTGGAAACATCAAAATACAGAAACAAGATAATGACCACACTAATACACAGGAGCTCTGGAAAGCAGCTCAGGGTTTACAGCAACCAGGTGAATCCTAATCAAGGAAAAGCCATCATCAAAATGCTAGGAAGTACGTTGTAGCATTTTACTTCTTCTTGCCCCACCCTCTACCTGGTGCAGAGTGATCTTGGTCTATGCGAGGTGGAAAAATAGTCTTATTTGCAACATACTAAGCTGTCTAAGGGCTACCTGAAGGATGGATCTTAGTATAGCCCAACTCTGATCCTAGCCAGGAAAAGTATGAGTGCTACTGTGGAAGTTGCAGTGAGATTAACATTTCTGGGGCAAAAGATAATGGGTGGAGATAAACAGTAGAACACTCAAGACTTAAGGAGACACTGGCTGAGGCTCTTTAAGGAAAAGAAGACATTCAAAAGCAACGAAATGTACAGGAGAATTGAGAAAGCCACACACACAGGCCAAGGAAAGATATTGTTCCAAAAAAGTCCTGAAAAGGACTTTAAGCTTTTGCCTTCTGCTGATCCCTAGGATCAGAGCAAATCCAGCTAACTGGAGAAGTGCCAGCCAGCAAAAAAGTCAGTGTGCAAAATGTAGAAAGGATTTTTGTTTTTCACATGCCCATTTGTCAACAACAACAAAATTCCAAAGCATAGGAAAAAATGGGGGAAAAAAAATCAGCTTTCAGAGAAAAAAGTAAGTTCACAGAAATCATCCCTCAGGAAAGTCAAATATCATTTTTACTCAAAAAGTACTTAAAATAAAACTCTTAAACATAACCAAAGAGCGAAAGAAAAATATAGACAAAATATTAAAGCTATCAGAAAGACAATAAATAGGCACAATAAAGATATCAAATAAGAGACAAATTTTTTAAAGGTATTAAACAAAAATACTGGAACTAAAAAATAGAATAATTGCAATGAAATATTTATGAGAAGGGTTCCATAGCAGATTTGAACATCAGAAGAAAGAGTCAACAAACTTGAAGGTAGACCATTTACAAATAGCAAGTCAGAGAAGCAAAAACAAAAAAGAATGAAGAGAAAGAAATGAAGCCAAAGGGACTTATGGGGCATGACCAAGTGGTTTAACATACACATTATGGGCTCCTACAAGGAGAGCAGAGAACTTACTTTTAAAAAATAATGTTAGAAAACTTTCTAAATCTGATGAAAAACATTAATCTATACATCCAAGATCAATGAACTCCAAGTATAATAAATGAAAGAAATCACACCCAGCCACAATATGTAAAAAATGATGAAAGGCAAAGAGAAAAAATTGAAAGCAGCAAGAAAATAAAACAACAAAAAAACCTCCAAGGAGATTAGGAATTATCTTCTCATTAGAAACAATGAAGGCTAGAAGGCAGTAGGTTGACACTTTCACTGTGGTGGAAACAAAAAACAAAAACAATCAAACAACAACAACAATAATAATAATAATAATCTATATTCAGCAAAACTATCATTTTTAAAAAAGGTAAAATAAATGCATTCCAAGATAAGCAACAACTGAAAGAATTTGTTGCTTGTTGACCATTCTTACAAGAAATATTTTAAATATTTTTAGGTTAAAATATGATCTAAAATAGTCATTTGAATCCACATTTAAAATAAAACTAAGAGAACTGGTATAAGTAACTATGTAATTCCAAAGACTATATAAGCGCATTCACATCACCTAATAGCAGAAAACACATTCTCTTCAAAGACATATGGAGAGTTCAACAAAATAGAGCATATGCTAGGACATAAAACAAGTTTTGATAAATTTGAAAGGTTGAAACCATCCCAAATATGTCCTTCAAGAACAGTAGAATGAAGTTAATAACAAAGGAATTTGGGAATTGCATCCTGTGAAAATTAATGCACTCTTAAATAACCAATAGGTTAAGAAAGAAATCACAGGCAGTATTAGAAAATACAGTGAGATAAATAAAAATGATGACATGTCATGCCAAAACTTATTGTATGCAGCCAAATAAATGCTTAAAAGAAAACATATAGCTGTAAATGCCTACCTTAAAGTTAATAAAGATTTCAATTCAGTAACCTAAACTTCCATCTGGACACTAGATAAAGAAGAACAAATAATCCCAAAGTAAACTGAGTAAAGAAAATTCTAAAGATTACAGAGAAAATGTGTGAAACAGAAAATGGAAATGCAATAGTAAATCAATGAAACTGAAGTTTGTCCAAGAAAAAGATCAACAAAATTGATCACTTAAGAGCTATGCTGACCAACTAAAATAAGAGAGACAATTTGAATTACTGAAATCGGGAATGAGAAATAGGATATCACTACCAAACTTAGAGAAATAAGGATTAAAAGGGAATACTATAAATAACTCCATGTCAAAAAATAAGATAATGTAGATGGAACTGATAAATTATTAGGAAGCCACAAACTACTGAAAATGACCCAAGAAAAAGTAGATAATCTGAATGGTTCTACAACAAATAAAGATAAGAAAATAATAATTGTGAAACTACTCATACAAAAATCAGTCCCAGATGGCTTCCCTAGTGACTTATACTGAAGATTTAAAGTAGAATTAATACCAATTCTTCACAAACTCTTCCAAAAAATAAGAGTAATAAATACTCTCCACGTCATTTGAAAAGGATAGCATTACATGCAAGCCAAACCTAACAAAGACGTCACAAGGAAAACAAAACCAAACAGAAACCTATAGACCAATACATCTTTTAAATATACATGCAACTGTTCTCAACAGAGTACTAGAAAGTGAATACAGTAACACCACGACCAAGTGGAATTTATCCCAAGAATGCAAGTTTGGCATAACATCAGAAAATAAACTCATACAACACATCGTATCAATAGAGCAAATGATAAAAATCATATGATGATCTCAATAAATACAAAAACAAAGCATTTTACAAAATCCAACACTCTTTCATGACAAAAACATTCAATCAACTAAGAATAGGAAGGAATTTCTGGACATCTTAAGGGCCTCTATGGCAAACAAATACACAAAAATCTCAACAAAGCCAAAATCATAAATGATTGTGAAAGACTGGATGCTTTCCATCTAAATAAGAAATCAACAAATAGAAACTTGTTTGCCCCCACCATTTCTATCCAGCATGGCACTGGAGATCCTAAACTAGGCAATTAGGTGAGAAAATAAAATTTTTTAAAATCGGAAAATCTATGCAGAAGGGGAGTAGAATAGTGATTGACGGTAACTGGGGGGTTGGAGGGAATTGAGGAGTGGCTGCTAACAAGCATGGACTTCCCTTTGAGATGAAGAAACTGTCGTAAAGTTGATTGTGGTGGTCAATGCACAACTGTGAATATAAGACCATTAAACTGTACTCTTTATATGGATGAAGTTACAACTTTTAAATGAATTGATTGTTGCAAGCTCTTGGTTTCTTATCTCCTGATTATAATTACAATATATGAAATTCTTCAATGGTATCAAAATGAAGTCATGGCAAAGAGTTCTTGATAAGCAGAAGTTAAGAATTTGGTATATGGTCGTACAACTATAAAAGTTCTTGTAACTCTGAAAGCCATTTACTTTAAAAAATAGAAGATTCTATACGGACAGCCTGTTGGACACATTGGGGAATTGTTTTGCTTTTACTTTTGCTTTTGAGATGGACTCTCGCTGTGTTGCCCAGACTGGAGTGCAGTGGCGTGATCTCGGCTCACTGCAACCTCCAACTCCCAGGTTCAAGTGATTCTCCTGCCTCAGCCTCCCGAGTAGCTGGGATTACAGGTGCCTGCCACCACACCCGGCTAATTTTTGTATTTTTAGTAAAGAGGGGGTTTCACCATCTTGGCCAGGCTAGTGTCAGACCCTTGACCTCTAGTGATCAGCCTGCCTTGGCCTCCCAGAGTGCTAGGATTACAGGCATGAGCCACAGTGCCTGGCTTATACTGAGGAATGGTCTAAAAAACAATGAAAACATTGCATTCTTATAAATATTTAGAATCTGAACTGTCCAATAGAGTAGCAACAATCCAATAGAGTACCTGTGGATGTTTAAATTTAAATTGTATTGAATTAATATTCGATAAAAGGTGAAAATGTATCTTAGTTGCACTAGCTACATTTCAATTGTGCATTGGCCACAGGCAATGATGGGACACTGTTCCAAAGGTCACAGGTACAGACCATTCCCAAGGGTGCAGAATTTTCCATAGGAGAGTGTGGCTCCGGGGCTTTTGGTTCAGTTTGAAAATGGAAAAAATTACATCCTATCAGTTTAAACTAACACTTCAAAACAATGCTGAGAAACTGTGGCATCTGAGAAGTTTTCAAGGCATATTTCATAGTTTGTAGAACTAAACTAGAGTTATAATATGTTTATATCCATCAGCAACTGTCTACTGGGGTGCTGGTGCTGTTAACTGTGATATCTCAGTCTGTCTGGGCTGCCATAACCAAACACCAGGGACTAGGTATCTTAAACAACAGACATGTGTAGCTTACGGTTCTGGAGGCTGGAAATCCAAGATCAAGAGGCCTGCAGATTTGGCGTGGGGTGAGGGTCCACTTCCTTGTTCCTAGATGGAAGTTCTCACGTCGCCCGTACATAGGGAAACAGGTGAGGCGGCTCTCTGGAAGCTCCTTTCATTACAGCATTAATCCCATTCATGAGGCTCCACTGTCATGACCTTCTCACCTCCCAAAGGCCCCACCTTGGCAAACCACTACTTTGGTGTTAAGATTTCAACATAGAGATCTGGAGGCACACAAACACTTCAGACCATAGCATATGGCAATGGGAATAAAACTCCATTAATGCAGTACAGATCTCTGTGCATGGCCTTTCGCCTGTCTAATAATTCAAAAATATCTTCAGGGCAGGAGAAACACAAACGCTGACATCAAGGAGAAGCTGAAGCCAAGAGTATTAATCACAGTGTGAAGATACGAAAGAGGACCCCAAGTAAGAAAGCCCAGGAAAGACACTTGCGCTGACTCCCTCGGAAAGACCACCATGGAGAAGCTCGGATCATGTAAAGTAAGAATGAGACTTTCTGCTATACGGGAAAGGAACCTCTTAAAGTCTTAGTAGTATCTGGAACTTAGGGCCTAGGCTGGGTGATTTAAAAGTAGATAATCCAAAGTCAAGAACAGGTTTTAGGGAATTTATGACAACAATTTGGGGTTGGTGAGCAGAGCAAAGCAGGGACTGTGGGTGAGTGATGGTGAGGAAGATGTTAGTTGTGGGAACTAAGCTGTTGTTACTATTTTAGTTGCTGCTCAGCCTTGTCTTCTAGAAGTAATATTTTCAGGAAGCCATAACCCAGGTATCTCTGCCTGATCACAGAAGTGTTTAGCATGAAGTCCGGGCTTATCCTTCATCCCAGAGTTGTTTATTACAAGAGCATGAACGTATGGCTAGCCTGGAACCGCTGCACATAGGGCAGTAAATTAGATTGGTTCAAGTTCTCAAAGTTAGATCCCACTGTTAGAGACAGATGTTGGCAGCTGTTCTTGATCTACAATGTAGTCCAGATAGGCCGCTGCAGTAAATCCCAGGTAGGAGGCAGAAATATAGAGGGCGCTAGAAAGAACGATCAGGACAGAGGTGCGGCTGCTGACACCATCACAATGTAGCCGGTGCTAATAAAAATTCACAAAACGAGTCGTCATTAAACAACCAAGCGCATGCTTTGGAAGCTGCTTAGTCAAGTGAATAATGTATCCCCAGTTCACATGTGGGACTGCAGGTGAGCATCCCTCCAGGGCCACCTGGAGGCCACCACTGCTGAGGGGGCAAGGGTGGCTATGGGACCCTGGACAGCCCTGTTATCATGCAACGAGGTGGACAGGCACCCAGCTATGGCAATCTCAGACCTAAGTGTGTGCAGACCCCACACCTCTCCATGATCCATACTGAAAGAAGCTAGGTGAGCCCAGATAACATACAGGAAAGATTTGTAAGGAGAAAGATCAGCATAATCACACAGAGGATTGCAAAACAGGTCATAAACTTCTGGAGTTCCACTTTATGCCAGAAAATAGAACTGTGCCACAGTCAATGGGAACTCTCTTTCCCAAATCAAATTTGTTCTTAAAAATTGGTATTCCAAATTTCTTGCAAAGAATTCTAATAATAAAAGTATAAAAGGCAAACTATTAATAATGAATGACATTCCTTGGTTAAAATATATATCTATTTTTAAAAATATATGATATATATATATATTTAACCAAGGAATGTCATTCCATATGTGTGTGTGTGCGTGTGTGTGTGTGTGTGTGTGTGTGTGTGTGTGTACACACAAGGAGAAAAAACAAATTTAGGGCGATTCATTGATATAGAATCAATCTACCATCTTATGGGATCTGATGGCAAAAAAAAATGGGTTGCAGTGCAGAAAATGTTGAAATAAGAGTCGAAGTGCTGAATGGAAGTAACGTATTCCTGGCACTTTCCATGTAACTTTACATAAGAAACTTTAACTCTTAATTCTTCACCTAGATAAAGGGAATATAGGATTCGATGATCACTAATTTATGGCTAAACCCCAAATATTAATAAATTTAAGAGTTCTATCCATAACCAAAAGAACAAGGACAGCAGTGAAATAAATGAGAAACACAAAATAAATTGTTTGGGGGGAAGAAAAAAAGGTAAAAGCCGTAATTATCCTGTTTGGTTCACAGAGCTCAAAAGATATATAGCTTGTGATGGACATTTGGATAGGTTGAAGTTCTAGTGCTGAGGAGATATTATTTGTAGAAATATAGTCGTGCCTAGAAACAAGATTTGAGGCTCTGAGAATATAGAGATACTATGAAGAAAAAGGTACAAATCAGTGGTGGATTGAATAATCCTGGGCAGTCTGCTCACTCTAACCAAGTAGATACAAGTATCCCCTTCAAGCAGAGATGAAAATAGGTATTTTTAAAATGTTGTCTAAGCTATTCTAACATGTTTTTTATTGTCCCCTTAACCTCATTGCAAATCATTAGTATGAAGAAGAAAAAAGTGAGAAAGAAACACCGTATCTTGTTGAGAACTGTAAAGCGTCTGAGATTTTACTCCATTCGAAGCTAACAAACTAGCCTCTCACAGTTCAAGGATGCTGTCAGAAGACACAAGATTCCTGGGTCAGAGACAAAGGACCGTATCAACCACGGCAGCGCCTGGGCATCCCATGTTTGTGTTTATTCACCCTGGACACAAAAATGATGTAGAAAACCCTCGATTAAATCTGCACACAGTGGGCTGCATTACAGGAGAAAAACTCAGAGACTTAGGAACCCAGATACGTTATTGTGGGCAGTGAGCACACCCGCCTTTGGCTCCTGGGGAAGACAACATCTGTATCTTCCAACACTGTTCACTACACAGACATCCTTGAAAAGATAGTCCAGAACAAAGGGTGGTTAGTGCCTTGCTGGCAAAATGTAATGAAAATATGAGACTCATTAAGATTATCATCCAATGTATCTTTCCCATATGAAATAGCACTTTAAAAATAACTTTTATTAATTTTTATATATTCCAATTTGGAAAGCACTGATATTTTAAATTATGACAAAATTCATTGGATAGGGGTGTCAGATGGAGAAGGGGAGGCCGTGCAGAGAAAATGTTTACACGTGAAAAGGGAGAGAATTGAGGAGAACCTCATAAACAGCTTTTGGATTTGCCAGTGACAATCTCAAGTGTACAACACAAGATTGAGCTCCTGCAGCCTTGAGTGGAGGGAAGGGGGTCCATCCTCAGTGAATGTGATGGGTCAAATAGTGCCCCCAAAACCTCAGAGTGTGACTGTGTTTGAAATAAGAGTCTTTGCAGAGACAGAGAAGGGGACACAGAGAAAGAAAGAGAGAAGGAGGATGTGAAGATGGACGCCGAGGTCAGATCCACAAAGCTAAGGAATTCCAGGGAGCAGAGAGCTGGGAGAGAGGCATGGAACAGACTCTCTCTCTGAGCTTCCAGAAGGCCTGATTTTGGACTTCTTGTCCCCAGATCCAAGGGAGAATAAATTTCTGTTGTTTCAAGCTGCCCAGCTAGTGGTAATTTGCTATTGGTTGAATGTGTGTGTGTGTGTGTGTGTGTGCGTATGTGTTGTGCACACTTGCGAATGGGGGCGTCATTGTGGAGTCCATGGAGGGAACTACTGAACCATGATAGGACTGCAGCTACAGGACAAGGAGGTGCAATCACATATCGTGTCCTGACTGATGGAGGCGTCGGCTGTGTGTTCCACATGCCCCTTCTTACAATCACTGTTTGCTTCACTCTGTCTCAGGGCAATGCTGTCTACAGCAGCTATCCATTCTAAGAGCTGAGTGGTGCCAAAAGTAATTAGAGATGCGTTTGTCAAAAACGGTGTCTCAGTTCAGGTGCTAGCATTTGGCGAGGCCCTAGGCGGATGTTTTGGAACAGTGCATGTTGTGAGTCAGGAAACACATTAACAATCTTTCTGTCTAAAATTGTTTTTAGTTTCATAAAAACCTGTGTCTTCTTAACTTCTTAAGAAATGTAATAAAGGATAATCATCTTTGTAATTTTTCTCTTCAGTTTTCATAAAAGCCCCATCATAAAATAAGCAGAGCTGATAGTCCAGGGTGATATTTAATGAGTGTGTCCCAATGCAATATTTTGTAATCAAATGGGAAAGAGACATTTTATTTAAGTATTTAATTGTTACCTATCATCATGGGATGGGATATGCTAGGTAGTATTTTCTGGTTATTTCAGTTTTCATTGGAATTTCGATTTCTGTAGGCATAAAATGGAAGTTTGGGATGGCTACTGGAATCACAGGATCATGGACTCTGCAAGCACCAATGGGCACTCTTCAGAGGAGTGTGAGGAGTAGCCCTTGGTTAATCCATTAATCACAAACCTGCTTCTGCACCGGTAACTACAGTCGCCCCTCCCCTTATCCGCTGGGATATGTTCCAGGACCACCAGGGGACCCCCGAAGCCCCGGATTGCCATCAGTTGAAATACATTTCTGTTCATGTCTTCTACCCTCAAATTTAATGCCCCTTCCATCTTAGCTAACCCTTTATCAGACACTGTGCCCATATGCTGTGCAATTTCAGGTGTAACAATAAAACTGGCATGAATTTCTTTCTTCTTCACAATGTCATGGACAGAAGATTCATTCTTACAGTAAATCTCAGCAACTTCAGTATATATATGTATGTATTCTTTCCTCAAGTTGAGAACTTCTGCCTTTTCATCTAAAGGAAGCACTTGAGAGCTTCTCTTTGGCATATCCAAATTGCCAGCATCACGACTGTTATGCCTGGGGCCACTATTAAGGAAAAGAAGGGTCACTTGGTCACCAGCTGCAGCATCAGCACAGTCAGTCTAATCACCAAGACAGCTGCTAAGTGACTAATGGGCGGGTAGTGTCCGTGGCATGCATACGCTGGAGAAAGCCATGATTCATGTTCTGGGTGGGACTGAGCAGGATGGAGCAGAGTTTATCACACTGCTCAGAATGGAGCTCAGTTTAAAACGTATTCATTGTTTGTTTCTGAAAATTTTTCTTTAGCATTTTTGGATCACAGTTGATTGCAGGCAGCTAAAACCACAGAAAGCAAAACCATGGATCTGTAGGAGAACTCTCCTCGAAGATCCACCATCAGCTCAGCATTGAGCATCGACGCGGGGCCGGGACTCAGACGTGGTTGTACATTTGTCCCTGAGACCTGTTCTCAGCAATACTTCCCTGTTCTTTCCAGAAGCTTAATGTGCCCAAATCACCTACCACTATTTGGAAGTTAATTTACAAATATCTTTCAAAATCTAAAACACATTTTCTTGGACACCTCAATTCCATTGCTGATAATTTAACTTTATTGATATTTTTAAGAAAGGCCAGGCCTGGGGTGTGGTGGCTTATTCCTGTAATCCTAGCACTTCGGGAGGCCTAGGCGGGTGGATCACCTGAGGTAAGGAGTCGAGACCAGCCTGGCCCACATGTTGAAACCCCATCTCTACTAAAAATACAAAAATTAGCTAGGCGTGGTGGTTCATGGCTGTAATCCCAGCTACTCAGGAGGCTGAGGCACGAGAATCACTTGAACCCAGGAGGCAGAGTTTGCAGTGAGCTGAGATTGTGCCACTGCACTTAAGCCTGGGTGACAGAATGAGACTCTGTCTCACAATTAAAAAAAAAAGAAAAGAAAAAAGAAAGTGAGAGAGAGAAAAAGAGATAGAGAAAGAGAGGAAGGAAGGAAGGAAGGGAGGGAGGAAGGGAGGGAAAGGCAAAAAAAAAAAAAACCCTGCTTAATCTCAAACCCTGACATCATCAAGTAGAAAATTTCTTCCTCTTGAACTAAAAGCCTATAATGAAATCCTACTGTGTTCCTTTGGTGTTTGGCAGACCACACAAAGGGCTGAGGGGGCCTCTGCAGAGCTGGCTGACATCTGTAAATTGTGGTAAACCTCATTCTCTGATTGAAACTCTACTTACTTTTATGGTTGTAAAATAATTTAGGGGTAAGCCTGCCCTGTGGTGTTGGGAAATAATGTATATATTCTCTCATTTGACAGCCATTTCACACTCTTCTGTCCTGTGTCAAAAGGTCACAATTGTATATATATTCACGTTTCCAACTTCTACGCTGAGGAAAACAAGCATGAAGGTGTTGCAAAATAAACCACCCCAGTGTGCTGGGGTGAGCTTCACCAGCCACCCAGTAGCTGCAGGCCCAATCAGGGTGACAAATAAAACTTCATCCTCAGGCATTGCTCTCTCTCAGCATAGAGAGCTCTAGAAATTAATTCACAGCACTGTCGGGAAGGACCAGCCTTTGTCCCTTGGTATCCTGAAATATTCCTTTATTAATATCTAAGAACTCATAGTATGATTGAATTCCAAGAAGAAATTCCAAGTTTCACAGACACTAGCAAAATATAAGTTCAAAATTGCACACACACACACAAACACCCATACACATTCATCACACAGTCGCTCATACACACATAGATATACACACATACACACCCAAACACACACACTCACACATACTCAGAGGTAGAGGAGAGAAAATCCCACAGTTTTGGGTAACAGGAAAACATTCTAAAATACCTACATAAAAAGGCAATTAATGGAAAACTGATAGATTATAATTAAAACTGATTACAATAAATATTTATTCCATAAATTATGAAATTATGAATTTTAATACAATGAAATGCAATCAACCTTCAAACAGGATGAGATGGTTCCCTGTGTACTGATATGAAATGTTCTAATATTTCATTAGAATATGTACAAAGCTACATATGCCATTTGATTCTATTTGTGTTTAAATGAAAGATATCTTGCTGACTCATATACTAAAAACCTTTCAAAAGGAACACTAAGAATCATGTCAATTGCCACCTTAGGGGAGAGTGAATGGAGTAAGTAATTTATGGCAAATGATATTTTCCTTCTCAAAGTAAGCCTTTAGTTTTTCACTTTGTGCATAGACTAAAATTATGTGTATTTGTGCGTGTATTTACACATTTACACGCAGAGAAGAAACTGCGCCTCCCTGTGCTTCACACCCCTCTTTGAGATCCCTCCTGTCTAATGCCTTCCCTGTGTGCAATGACTATTTCCTTCTTTAAAGAAGTTAATAATCACATCACTCCAAAATTATTTAATAATAGGCTGTCTCATACTGGCAACCATTTGGGAGTGTGTTGTGGTTCCAGGACAATCATCACGCCGCACGTGAACCACGCAATCTACTCCTTGTTTTCACTTTACAATCCTTTGTGGAAAGTTTAGTGCATAGAGGAGAGAAATCAATGTGTTTATGTCATATGCAATCAGAATATCTTTCGGATGAAAAACAGTGAAGGTTTCAAATGACACATCCTTGGTTGTCACGTGTGTGGCCCTTAAATGTCAACCCTGAGGACAGAAGAGACAAAAAGACAGATCATCTGGACATTGCCTCTTACTCCCTAGGCTTGGATGGGCCGCTTTTAAACTAGTTTGGTTTGGTTTAATTCACTGAGGCTGGTTAATCATTTCGTTCTTTTGGTAAATGTGCTGGGAGTGCCCACTGTGCCCTGGCCCTGTTGCAGCTGTGGGACATGCAGAGATGAACTAGGCTGGCTATGAGGGCGTGCTCACGATGGCACCTGCTTGACAGCCCGCGGCCGGTGATCCAGCCAAGTCCTGTCTCAGTGCCTGTGTCTCAGACCAACCCTGGTGCCATCTGGATTTGCCCAGGTCCTTTAGGAAACAGGAGTCAAACCAGCATGTGAGAATACTGGGGAAAATGCCCGTGAGGAATGAACTGGGGTGACCTGACACCATGGGTCAAGCCTCACACCTGAGAAGGGAGGGGCAGGAAGAGACTCAAAGGCACATTCCGAGAGAGGTGAGGCTCCTCTGAGAGGAGGTCTTCATCCAGATCATCCAGCAGGGACCTGGCGACTGCAGGCATGTGGAGCATGAGCATCACACGGCACTGAATCGTGGGCTGGGGGCTGATGAAGACAGGGCCCTAGTGTGAATACAGAGATACGTGCAGAGA